>BOSO01012608.1:12858-24275 GCA_018403395.1 Gorsachius goisagi | reverse complement strand
TGACCCCACTTGAGCAGGGGGTTGGACTGGGTGATCTCCTGAGGTCCCTTCCAACCCTTGCAATTCTGTGAACGTTGTTCATTGACAGACCGTGTATTCCCTGCTCTGCACAGGCACGGCTGGGCTCTGCATCTCACAACAAGCTCATTCACACCCAGGTAATAAAATAAAATAAAATCTTTGTTTACAGGGTGTTGGCGAAGGCTCGATGGTGGCAGAGCGTTCAGTGGGAGGGCACAGAAGGAATAAGTGATGCCGGCAGCAAGGTGGTGACATAATCTGTCCAGAAATTGGGACAAACCCCCTCCTGTGCCAGGCAACGCACAGGAACACCTGGGAGTGGGTGACAGCATTGAGTCCTTCAGGGACGCTTGTTTCTGGTGCCCAAGCAGCAGGTACAGGTTTTCTACCTCCTCACCAACATCCATGAGCATCAGACACCCATCGATCTGCATTAACCGCCACCACAAATTCCCATGGGACAAGGTGCAAGACACACAAGCAGCTTGGGATGGGACAGGCGGCCTTGTTGGCAGCTTCAGGTTGGCTTGGAGGACTCGAGTGATGTCTGTGTGGAGGTACCTGCAGTAGAAATCTTGAGAGTGGCCTGGATGGAGGATGAGCAGAAAGGTCTGGCTGTGGAAAAGCAGCAAGGAGGCAGGAGAAGAGATGGCAAAACAGTCAGGGCTGATGCACCATGGTCAGCAGGTCCTCAAGCTCGGGTGATGTCAACCAGCCGCCAGATGGGACACCATGGTTGAGAGAGAACAGCCAGAGGGCAAATCCTCAACTCGGAAAGAAGGACGACAGGATGGAGTGAAAAGTCACCAAGAACTCCTAAGAGGTACAAAAGGGCACATCCAAAAGGGGATCACCAACCAAAGAAAAGCCCATGAGATGTGATGAGGATGCGATAGCTGCAGTCCCTCATCCTCAGTGCCATCGCAAGGACACCTGGCTAGACCACCTGGAACACGAGCATCTTGGTACTTGTGAGTTTCAGGGCAGGGGCGAAGGTGCAATGGTGTGGCCACTAGAGCAAAACCAATTTTACTTAAAACCAAAATGCCTTACCCTTTTGGTAAGGTTTCTGACAGCATTGCAACATTATTTCATAGAATTGTTTGCATTGGAAAAGCCCTTTAAGATCACCAAGCCCAACTGTTCCCCTAACCCTGCCATCCCACCACTAAACCCTGTCCCTAAGCATCTGCCCAGCTTTTAAATACCCCCAGGGACAGGGACTCGACCCCTTCCCTGGGCAGCCCCTTCCTGTACTTGACAGCCCTTTTGGGGAAGGAATTTTTCCCAATGTCCAACCTAAACCTCCCCTGGCACAACTTGAGCTTTGATTTCCTACCTATCCAGAAGTTTCTACTTACCTTGACTGTACCTCAGCCATGTCCTACAAGACGAAGGCACTAGGTCTTCTCCTCAGCGCGGCTGCAGGACTAGGAGTGTTTGCAGGGTCCCCAGCATGCACCAATGCGGAGGGTGGAAGAGGTGGTGTAACAGGACAGCACCGAAGCCATGTGCTGGCTGCTGGGCTCCACTCCAAGCTGCCTTCAGCGCCACGTGGCATGGAGCCCGGCTCCTGGGCTTCCTCCCCAGGGACCAGGCGCCCGTACCATCTCTCCACACGAGACGTCTGCTGGGAACGCAACGGGGGTTCGCACACACTCAGTCTAGCACTGCCAAGCTCTTCTCAGCATTTTGCAGCACATTCCTGGGGACACAAAGGTGTCCTGACCCCTCGCTCCTACCTTGCAGCAAGTAAGCAACAGCAAAAACAGCAAGACAGACAACAAGGGCTCTCCCCCGGGCTAATTTTGCAGGCATAAAGCTGAATCCACGTTCCTTTTCTCACATCCTTTTGTACATGATCATCTGTAATGACAACAGCCGGTTTGTTTCTGTGCATGTCTTTTATTGCCTGAGGGACAGATTTAAAAGAAGGGTAAAATAAAAGTGCTGGAGATGTGCCATTATGTCTCGCTTTTGAACGGGAGCACGGTGCCTGAGCTCCCTGTCCCAGGCAGACAGGCCCTCTGCTACCGTCCAGAAGCCTTCAGAATCATCAAGCACCTTCAAAATAATGCAAAATCCCTTTTGTGTTTTCAAAGCGTTTGCCGTGGCCAGGAAAGCTTGAGACAGACATTTGAAAACATTCTCACTTGCTTTCTCATAAAAGCTTAGACTCACAAGGCATCTGCGCTCATTACCGGGGATATTAGGAGGAAACAGCTATTTCATGGTTTGCTAAAATCATGACAAGTGGGAATGAAGCAGCCCCTTGCATTTACCAGGTTGCAGCACTGCTGTATGGAGGCCAGGGCTGGATTTATAGAAACATTCAGGATCTTTAGAGGAAAAGAGCCACTTCCTCACCTGCCCAGGGGCTGATACAGCTCCCATCAGCCTGCACCGTTAGCACCTTCCAGCGTTAATTTGGTTTTTCTCCCTGGTGGAGGAGAATCTCCTTCACAGATGGAGAAACCAGACAGGGGAAGACTGGCAAAAAGCAGGTCTCCGCAGGCATGTTTGAGCAAGCCTGAAGATGCTACCAAGCCCTGCTTCTCCTCATCTTGCAAGCTATCAGTCCCCTCTCGTAGCTCCCCAAAATGATTTTTGGGAGCACGCTGCCTCTCCTCCTGCAACACGAGCTGGCAGAGGGGAGAAGGCCCTCACCCCACTGTAAAGGATGCTTAACTCAAGAGGAGAGCAGCACTGTTGTCACTCTGGCTTAGGATCATCATGGCAAATTCTGCTCCAGGGACGGCAGGGTGGGAATTTCTCACTCAAACAGAGCTCAGCATCATCTTAAACCCACCCAGGAACACGTGGGTCATGCATCAAACCATGACGTGAGCACCACGGCTCGGGAAGAGCAAAACCTAGCTCGTTTGCTTGCCTGTCTGATTTTTAGCACCTGCTATCACCAAAACTGCAGAATCCTGTTGTTTTTTACATCTTGACGTTACATATAGACAGGGGCGTACCATGTTTCTAGGCAAAACCTAATTTGTAAGTCCAGATGGATACAAATAAACCAAAATGACTACAGTAGCTCTTACCTTTATGTGCATTCCAGGCTGTTAGGGACTTACTGGCTACATTAAATATTAAACCATTTCCCTGTACACTTCAAAGAACAGGATTTATTTTTATTTTTTCTTTAAAGTTCATTGGTGGTGAGAAGGGCCAAGCAAGGCTGCCTGGAATAACAAATACCTCTTTTTTTTCAGTCTGATCCAAAGACCCTTGATGTCACTGCGAGGCTGAGGTCTTTGTACTGATTTCAGCCAGCTCTGGGATGAGTCTTGGGCCACAAAAAGGACGTAAGAGGTTGATGCAGCTTGAAGACTCCCCGCACTTGTCCTCTGCAGCTCAAACCTGATGAAGGAAGAGTCACCAAGCGCTCACTTACACTGCACCACACTCAGCCTCTCTCAGGGACTATCAAAAGAGGTGGCCACATAAGGCAACTTAAAGAGATTAGTGGACAGCAGTTCCGTTAAGGGCTATAAAAATCAACAATCCAGGTATACTTCTCCTCAGTACGTCCACTGTATGAAAACATCCCAGCAAGAGCTGGGCAGGCTCCAGGGGGTTCAAGCCATGCAGGTCCTCAGAGGTCATCTAGCAGTGGCCTGTGAGGCACCTTCCTTGGATGGTTGTACTTCAGGGAGCTGCAGCCTCAGTTGTTTGGACGTGCTGGGTGTTGCAGAAGAAGAGGTGAAGTTCAGCCCTGAAATTTGGAAATGTAAAAAAAAAAGCAGCCATAAATTAACAAGGATGGGGTCAGCACAGGAATGTGACAGCCCAGACCCATTACATCCACTATCTTTTTCAGATAATCCTATTTAAAACAGGCTTTTCACGTCCATTATATTTTTGAGATAATCCTATTTAAAGTTATGTTTTCTCCTAAACATATTTCCTAATTGTCAAGCTTGGTTTCTCTGCTCAATCCTTGGGCAAAAATTCCATCATTTTAAACAGGTGTTTGCCTAAATCTGAACAGTCGTTAAGCGATAACTAACGTACCATGCTGAAATGAAACAGGCTTCTCATTTTCCCATTTCATCTCACGTGCCAACATCCATTTCCTGGAAAACCTGGATGACATCAGTCTTCCTCGCGAGCTGCTGTGCGAGCGTGCCTGTGACATCTGGGGCATCCTGCAACCCAGCAAGGAGCAGGATCCGTGCAGCAGCCGCCTGCTGCCCAGCACACGCCGCATGCAGGGCTGTGGGGAGACAAGATATTGAGACAGGAGCTGAGGTTGCCTGGTGAATTTGGCCTCAGCCCGCTTCAGATGCAAAAATCAGATTTCCAGGGAAGGAAACAAGAGTCCGTGAAGGGAACGCATTGAGGGTGAAAAATTATTTTTCCCAGTTGCAACACCCGGCCAAGCAACTGTGTGATGGTGCAGCAGGGCTCAATTGCCGCGGGCATGCATATCTACAGCAGTGATGGGTTGACTAAACCTGCCCAAGGAGGGGACATGTCCTCTTCCACACCCAGCCATGCTGGCAGAATAATGATCAGCCCAGCCTACCCCAGCTATTACCCCAGTCTTTCCCTCACAGGTTACTAGTCCCTCCAATCCATCGAGCAGTACTAACCTGGCTGAGCCAAAGCTAACCGCGTTTGCAAACATATCACGAATATTTAAGCCAGCTTGGTTCATTTTGACTGAGTCAGGGACAGTGGGTGCCCACGGCAGGAGGGGGAGGCTGTAGGACAGAGCGGGCAGAGCAGGCCTCCAGGCTTCTTGCTGCTCTGTATTTGGGTTGGATTTAATAGCGCTGTGCAAGAGAGGGGCTTGAAACTACTCTGGATGTGACCAGGGTCCTTGATGGGCTTAGGGCTCCCTGCCAGCTCATTCCAGGCTCAGGGATTAAATCAGAAAGGTTTCCGTGCACTGCGTGCAGCAAAGAGCATCCCACAGGAGGAGGCTGAAATACCCCAGCCCGAGCCCCAGCTCATCCCACAGACCCTTCTGACAGCTGGCATGCTGATCCAGCATGGCTCCAGCACAGTTAGGCAGTCCTATTACACTTGGTTTGTGTAGCTGGATAAGCCAGCCGCCTTCTCCTGGCCTAATCCTGCACAGGGGTGAGTATCTGTTATGCTGAGGGTCATTAGCTCCTGCTGCAGGCTGATGTTGACCTTGAGGTGTCCTGATCCCCATGGATAATCCACGTAGGACACTTTGCAGGAGCAGAGTCTGGGTGACAAGCCACCCAGGACTCAGCGACACTAACACAGCAAATGTGCTGGGGAATGGGGCAGCCGATGGGCGCGAGGAGCCACCACAAATGTCCCAGGGTTAGAAGAGTTCAGCAGAGCTCAAATTTACTCACTGAGGGGGTGGAGGGAGAGATCGAGAGATACAAGGCTGTTCATGCTCGCCGCTGAAGCGTGTTATTAAGCAAACCTGAAGACTGGGTAAGTTGCCAATTTTGGCAATGGCTGAAACCATTTATAAATACTTTTTTGAGAGAGAGAGATGCTGATGCAAGAGATGCTTCATACTCTCACGCTGGGAATGCCAACTCACTGGCATTACTATAGCAACTATATTTACGTTCAATCTCTCTGTTATTTGCTCATAAGCCATTCCTAGGCAGTTTGCGAAGGAATTGAGGGTTAAGAGCTTGTGCCATTGTTGTATTTGTCTGCCCACCCTAGCTGTTTTGAATTGGCTAACTTCAACCAAATTTGATGGTGAGTATCAAAGATACTAAGCTCCTGAAAGTTTCATGCAAAATAAGCAACTGGGTAAAGAGAAGCACCAGTTAGTGTCTCTGTTCTTCCCCCAACGGAAAGGCCCCAGTGCAGGTTCAACCACACCATTAAACATCAGAAAGTCCAGCAGGAAGAGAGCCTGTGAATGAAAGCAGCGAAAAAAAAAACCCCACACACGCCATGCTGCTCCAAGAGCCATTTGCATACGTGCATCTGGTATCCCCTCGCATGCTCGGCTGAGCAGACGCAGCACGGGCTGCTTTGGAGGCTGGGCTCTTGTTACTAAAGCACACTCTCGCTGTCATACAGAGGGTGAACAAATAGCTCAGCTGCCTTACCGGAACGGCTCTTCCCATCCTTTGCATGGACATCAGCGCCGAGGGACAGCAGTGTCTGGATGGTGTGCACGTGTCCTTCCTGCAGTGGTGAGCACAGGCACGTGGATTATTTATTCAGAACCAGCTCTGCACAATTTCTCACCTTCGAATTTAGCAGAGATAACACAGGCCTGAAAAGAAAGGAGGCCACAAGCAATCTGTCCCTAACTGCACATGGCATCTGGAGGGGCACAGATACAGATCCACTGTCTCACGGTCAAAACTTGGGGCTACCAGGAGTTGCTCAAGGCTCCAGAGGACCTTACAGTGGCTGGAAATCAGGGTCGGCTGCCTGTGGCAGTGCAGATTGGCTCCATCAGCCAGGGATTGCCCAGGCACAGCAGACACGCTGCCACTGCCCTACAGGAATTGGTCAGAAAGATGCTGCCGGGCACCTTCTCCAGCCCTCCCGTTGGCAGCCTGTGAGAGGAGTCAAAGCTTGGCCTTCGGTCAGCGCGTCTGCACGCCTCGCGTGCCCCTGGCAGCAATTTTGACCCAGAGGCTGAAAAAGCAGCAAGAGGCATCCCAGAAGTGTAATCCTCTCTGCCAACATTTAACACAACATTTTAAAATCAGAAGTGTTCAATTAAGACCAACAGTGCTTAAAATCACGCTACAAGCGCAGAGGTGTCTCCGGCGGTGGTGGTACAGCCAAAGAGAGCAGTGCCTCGGCAGGGCAGGTGTGATAGACACACAACCCGGTTCAGATCCAGGCAGATGGATCTGCTTTTAGACAACTGTAGATCCCTGATCTTCCTGATCACGGTCAACAGATGCACCTTGCGCAGCCAGGACCTTGAGGTGCGAGGAATTTGGAGGACTCTCTCCCAGCGCAGCTTCGCCTTTGCCAGCGGCTGCAGAGTAGTTAATGCACAAACGACCTCTGACTTGCAACTGGGTGACACAACCTAAAAGATGTTTCTTAATAGCAAATTAGCACATTAATTTGTCAACCGATCTTGCCTTTTCCTCTCCTGTCCTCGCCTCCAGTCAAGTAACTCAATTAAATTGCTTTTAACTTCAGCTGGCCACAGACCTGTAGGATCCCTGACTTATCTTTCATAATTGGCAGCTGGCTGTCTGTTAAGAGAACTACATGTCAGCAAAAAGCCGTGTGTTTTCCCACATTCTAAGTCCACTTCAAGTACCACGGGGAATCTAGAGCTGCTCTTCCCAAGCTGTATTTCAGCTCAGAGAGCAGAACCTGTTGCTGATGTGGACTGTTGCACATCTGCCTGCGGTACCCTCGGGCACTGGCATTTCCTAAAGGATTGCACCAGTATTTGTAATGCCCTGTGAGAAGAGGCAGAAGGCCACGCTTACACACCGTCACGACCCACGGTGTCCTCTATCTTTCCTCTGCCGGTAGGCAATTTTAAACGCTGCAGGGGAAAATGCGGTACAGCCCCCACACCACTCCTCTCTGCACATGCTTCTCCGTAAATAAATCCTCTCTCCCTAAATAACATGCCTGATTTTGTAATTACTTCTTCAGTGCAATGAATTAGTCTTTGTCGTGCGGCATGAAAATGGAAGGCCCTTATTTTTATCCCCACCACCCACTCCTTTCCCCCATTATCGTACGACTCAGTAGCATCTTCCCCCCTGCTCCAGGCTTCCATTTCCCCACTGCATGTGCACCCCCTTCTCAGTGGCAAAGACAGCAAGCCAGGAATTGCTTTAGCTGCCACAGCCTTGGCAGCAAATTGAGTTGAAAGCGTAATTTGATTTTCATGTATTTATAAATGCAAAGTGATGAGAAAAGAAGAAAAAAAAAAAAAACAACCACTAGCCAAACAAATGATGCTGTAAATATAAAGTGACACTGAGCCTCGGGAAGGAAGAGAAACCCATCAAATCGCTCCCCAATCAGCCACTCACCAAGACAGAGCTGGGATCTTCTCCAAGGCACATTATATTCCCCAATAGCCTTGCTGTTAAACGTACCCTTGGCAACCAAAAGGGCTTTCAACATGGTTTCTCAGAGCATGAGGAAGGGAAGCTGGGAGAAAGGCCTCTTTTGTGGGAGCCAGCAAATGCCACGGCTGGGTCCTGCTGGAGGAGAATACTGTTGCCAGCACTCCCAGTAAGTGTCATTGATGCTTTTGTAGGAGTGGGGCGCTGGGATGCTGCTCCGTTCCCACTACAAGTCTAGACAGGGCTCTGAGTGCTGCATGTTAAAGCTCATGAGGTTTAACATGCAGGGATCTGAGCAGGGACCTTCCCCTGCTGCTAGCACGCTGCACACTGCAGCGCAACAGCACCAAGCAGAAGGGAGGCAGCACGGTCCCAGGAAGGATCCTGATCAGTGGCGAGGCTTTTGGGATCTGCTCTGTGCTCCCAGGGAGCGTTGCAGGACCCACAACCCACCAGGCCATGCTTCCCACACAGGCGTGAGATGGGAGGAGGAGAAAGCTCAAACGACTCTCACTGCCTGGAATTCAAAACAGCTCCTGTGTGAAGGACACAGATAAGCACCCGGAGCTCCCTCCGCCTCTCCTTTCTCACATCTGCCCATGGGCAGGCCCGAATCTGGCCTACTGGGACAAACAGTCATTGTTTCACAGCGCATCAGCCATCTTCTGTCCGGCAAGCTACTGACATGAAGACTGGCCACTGACCTGCTGTGACCCAAACTGCCAGGGCTGAAGAAAGAAATAAATCTGAGCAGCATTTAATCCACGTCTCCTCTGCCAAGTGAGAAGATGCTGGTCAAGAACAGCTCATGACCTGTTGGTACCTAAAGCTCCCAATAACTAGCAGGGTGGACTCCCTTCAGCTGTCACACTTTGGTACAAACTCAGCAGACAGGAAGAGTAACACTCACCAAAGGAGTGGATCAAGCCCTGTCTGCAGCATGGCCAACTGGACACATGCCCTATTGTCATCCACCTCTGCTCCTGCATGATCCCACTCAGCCACAAGCCAGGCAAGAGGGTTTACTAAGCCGCAGCGCAGTCAGCAGCATGGGTAGGAGAGTGGTGAACAGAGCAACTCAGATACCCACCGGCACTCTGCAGACAGCTGGATACACTTAATGAGGGTCTAAAAACCATTAAACAGAATATGGGATTGTTTAGGAGCAGATAAGATGGTGACAGAGGATGAGCTAGGAATTTAAATCCTCTATCAGTGGCAAATATCTAAACCAGCCTGGTTTAGATGTCTGCCTGTAGTACATCAAATGGGAAAGACTTTGTAGAGGAAGCCTGGGAACAGGAACAAACCTTGGCTGCATAGTGCAGAGCTGTGAGTTGGAGGGTTGTTGCTCTCTCATTGACATCAACACCCAGCTCAGAGACCAGGAACTGGATGGCTTCATCCTGGGCCGTGACAGCTGCCCGGTGCAGAGGCTGAGCACCCAGTGCATCCACAGCTGTAGGACAGGCCTGGAACAGGGGAGAAGGGAAAGGGAAAGCAATGAACAGGCTGACCAAACCTTCAAGGACAATCACCAGCCCCAGCAGAATCGTATGGGAATCAACTGGGGTTGTTCAGCCTGGAAAAAAGGAGGCTGAGGGGAGACCTTATCACTCCCTACAACTGACAGGAGGGAGGAGCTGGGGGGCGTGTCAGGCTCTGCTCCCAGGGAACAGGCAATGAGTCGAGGGGAAATGGCCTCAAGTTGCACCAGGGGAGGTTGAGGTTGGACATTGGGAAAAATTCCTTCTCCAAAAGGGTTGTCAAGCACTTGAAGGGGCTGCCCAGGGAAGGGGTCAAATCCCCATCCCTGGGGGGATTTAAAAAGCCAGGCAGATGAGGTGCTTAGGGACAGGGTTTAGTGGTGGGATGGCAGGGTTAGGTTAACGGTTGGACTTGATGAGCTTAAAGGTCTTTTCCAACCTAAACGATTCTGTGATTCTGCAGTATCTGCCTGCCACGGCAATGGCAATGAATACATGAGAGGTCACCAGCAGGACCAATGCAGTTGGTAGCACCATGATTTGCAGACCAGAGCCAGCTCTCTGCTGAGCTTGTTAGCAATAAGCAAAACCAGTGCCAAAAAAGAAGAACCAAGCCCCATCTCTCTGTAGTTGGAACACATACAATGGGTTTCAACTCTTTAAAACAGCAAGAAACAACCCATGTCCAACCTTTGTGCTGTTGGAGAACTTGGGACACAGGTAGAGGGAGGGAGATGGGTGGATGACCTCATGAGATCTCTTCTGTGAGTCTCTGAATGCGAACCACAAAGACATAAAATCAAGAAGGGTAACGGAAGTAATACACAGTGCACTCATCTTAAAGGATATAATCCAGCCTCTTGAAGTCTAGTGGGCCTGACTCATGGTTTTATAAAACCAAAAAGGTAGCAACACTGCCATTAGCGTTTCTAGTGCTGCTTCATGGCAGTAAGCCAGGGCACCACAACGAGGAAATTAAATCAACTATTCCATCTTCACTGCCTGAAATGCGAGATTAAAAACATAAGCAAACTTCACAAATGTTTTATCCTGTAAGGGCCAGATGAGCGGAGACAAGCACATGAACTTCTCCTGAAGAATCTACACACTCAAACATAACCTGGGCATCAAACCATCTCTGCTGGGTGAGGCTACGTGTTATGGCTGAGTCATTCCAAAGCCTGTGAACTCAAGAAGTTTGGTATCACCTTCCCTGGCCCACTCTGTGCCATGCTGGGGGCTCAGCCAGCCAATTCAACCTGCCAGCGTGGCACAAACAGCTTCATTGGTTTTGCTGTGGCACCCTTCTGCCAGGCCAGCAAGCTGCACCAGTTCAGCACGGTGTCTGATGAACAGCAGAGCTGGTGCAGGGGAGAGGCAAAGTGAGGGCAAAGTAGGTGAGAAGAGAGGCACAACCCCATCTCTGTTGAGAATCAGCCATTAGGTGGGCTCCAACCACCTCACATCAGTTCAGCAGTCAATAAATAATGCAGCAGTCCGGTTCCCGCTACACACGATTGGCTCTAATGACATCCCTGGTACGCCTTGTATGTTGGTGGAAATTGGAGATTACTGGGAGACAACGCAGGAGCAGTAGCTGCCATGAGAGGGGGAGGCCAGAAACAAGCTGCTGCTGGTGCAGCCAGACACCTCCATATTATCCACCCTCAGCACTGCCATGAGGGCCTCCATGCCAAGCCCTGGCACTCCCATGCACTCCCAGCTGTCCCTGCAATGCTGGGCAAGTCCTGTCCCCTCCCGCCACTGCCTTGTCTCTCCATCCCCCTTCGTTCTGGGGACACATCCCTGCCCCAGGGTGAGATCTTCACCATCAGCTACAAAAATGAGGGCTACAAAAATGATCCGAGGGCTGGAGCACCTC
>BOSO01012608.1:1341-12802 GCA_018403395.1 Gorsachius goisagi | reverse complement strand
TCAGTAGGGCCAGCTGTGACAGGACAAGGGGTGATGGTTTTAAACTAAAACAGGGTAGGTTTAGACTGGATATAAGGAAGAAATTCTTTACAGTGAGGGTGGTGAAACACTGGCAGGGGTTGCCCAGAGAGGTAGTGGAGGCTCCATCCCCGGGAACATTCCAGGTCAGGTTGGACGGGGCTGTGAGCAACCTGATCTGGTTAAAGGTGTCCCTGCTCCCTGCAGGGGGGTTGGACTAGATGACCTCTAGGGGTCCCTTCCCACCCAAAACATTCTATGATTCTATGATTAACTGAGTCCTGGTGGCCTGACTTGGCAAAATCTTCCTCATCGCCAGAGGGAATTTGCCTTCATTCGCAATCCGCTTCTTTACAGTTTGGGCATCTGCTTCTTTTACAATTTGGTTATGGTGAACACGTGGATTGCCTGTCCTGGCAGTTCTAGGTC
Source organism: Gorsachius goisagi (assembly GCA_018403395.1). NCBI lineage: Eukaryota > Metazoa > Chordata > Aves > Pelecaniformes > Ardeidae > Gorsachius > Gorsachius goisagi. Next base: position 12,355 of record BOSO01012608.1, on the reverse strand, counting down.
AGGTCCTGCAGGAGGGAGATGAGGTTTTTGGCACCTACCTGGTGTTTTTCCAGGAGCAGCCGGGCAATGTTGACGTGCCCGTTCTGGATAGCATCCATAAAGGGAGTGACTCCACATTTGTCTCTGCTGTCAGGTTTGTACTGACACCTGGGAGAGAAGACAGATGCCAGGACAGAGTTGTTGGTGGCTCTAAAATCCTTACTGCACCAGTTGCTTTGCATTGGCGGGGCAGGAGACTGTCAGTGGATGGGACTGGAAACAGCAGATACAAAGCTTGCCTGTAGACCGTGCATAAACCTGTCTCAGTGCTTTATGGCCTGGGGTACGGTCTGCTGGGGTTTTTTGGGTCAGAAATCTGGTACTCAGCCAGTGCAGCTTGCTCGGGCTGCAGGAAAGCCAGTGCTCTACAGATCATTTTTATTTCCCTTGCCCCACAAACAGAGGAGCTCTAGAAGGGGTAAGGCGTGTGCTGGCAGAGGGGAAAACCATATCCTCATGTAACACCACCACATGCAAAATCAAAGCCCACAGGTCTCGCTCAGGTTAAAGCTCCACTGAAACAAGAGAAGCCTGAATTAAAATTGAAACCCTGGCTTGAATCACAGGGCTATGTTTATGCTGGGCCAAGCACGGACAGGAATTAACAAGGCTGGGACGAGTTTGCTAAGAGGAGCTGTGGCTAGCTGCAGCTGCGATGCCTGGGGAAAGCTGCTTCAGCTCTGGCAGCGGGCAGTGCTGGTTAGGAAGGTAACAGGGTCAGGATGACTGGGCACTGGCTGATTTAAAGCCACTTCACAGCAGCCTCCCGAAAGCCATAGCATGAAAATAAAGCCTGGAGGCCGAGTCCAGCCTGGAGGAGCTGTACTCAGAACCGAGCTGCCAGAAAACTGTTTTGGTGTTATCGTACAGCCTCGGACACATGGGAGGCAACAGGAATGAATCAGCACAGTAAAAGAGCTGAGTTATATAACCGAGGTTTATGTCATAACGAAGTCAGAGCTCATCGCAGCCCATCCGGAGAGCATCCTTGCTCAAAGGCCCCTAACAGGCTGTGAAAAACCCAGAGGAAACAGAGATGGCTTCTGGATGGCATGCAGGGCAGCTGTGCAATCGGGCTTGCCGAAAGGGCATAAACGCCCTTTGTGTCCAGGCAGCTGGAACGAGCCCGGCAGTGGACAGCAGGAGGGGGAGAGCGGGGAGGCAGAGGCAGGAAGCCTGCTTACCGCTCCAGGAGCAGCTTCACAACGTCAAAACAGCCATGCATTGCTGCAAGAGAGAGAGAGAAGCACAGGGTTAATTTACATTTTCATGCCACCATCCATCTACGGCAAAACATAATCAGGTTTCTGACCCTTGTGGCTTACTCATGATGAGGGAAGGGGTTCCAAGAGGCTTTAAATTCAAAGCTTTTGATTTTATTTTTTATAATTTAAAACATTGTCTCCAGATCTCAAGCCTTCCCTTCCCTCGATGCTATAGGAAAACACCAGATAAAATAAGGAAAAGGCATGCATATAGGCACCATTTGCCTCTACCTGCAGAGTGCATGCATGAGACTGCACGTGCGAATAAGCTGACACAAAGACCTTTTCTTGCAAGTATTTGTTAATCCCTGAAGTAAATCTGTGAGAAGCAAAACGAACACAAAGCAGGGAGCTGGTGAAGAGCTGGATGGCATTTCCACCCCTCCTCAGCCACATAGACTACCTATCACTTCCATCTCATCATCCTAATGAAGCATCCTCATCCAGACAGCATCTCAGAGGAAAAACAACAACAGTGGGGGAGGATTTGAACATCATGCACTGAATTTTTTTTTCTTTTTTTTTTTTATAAAAAAACTACATCATATTACAGCAATGTAAGGACAGCCTTGATCTGGCTTTTTTTCTGCAGGTCGTTTTGCAAAACAAATGTATTCCATTAAAGAAAAAAAAAAATCAAACCAAGCCCAGAGCTGTTACATCAGGCTATTTACTCTGTGCAAAAGAATAAAGGCCCCTGGCAAATGTGTGTTACCAGCAATAACCTTCAGATGCAGCTGCACAATAGATGCTCTTTGAAAGCCGAATGAGGGGTTCCCATCCTCCCAGATCTTGGTGGTTTGCTCCTGTTCCCTGCCTGCTTATCACCCCTTCACCTGAGCTGATGTAAACACAGGCAGAACCACACTGTAGAAAGGATTTTCGAAATGGAGGCTTTAAAAGAAAAACCAAACCAAACAAAAACAAGCTATGTGAAGAAAAAACACCCCAAGCAACACGATTACATCCTTTAACAGCAGCAGAGACATAAGAAAGCTGCAGCGCTCCGATCCACTGTTGCACTCCACTTCCTCTAATTACATCTTCCCCGCTCCCTTGCCTCAGGCTACGGATATATGAAGCTGCAAAGCTTGAGGAATCAACCCGAAAAAAAAAATTGCACAGGGGGAGAAAATTACCCATCATCTATCTAGGGATAACTGTGCCAGGAAGCCAGCTGGACTGGTCATGGGTTAATGTGCTCATATCCACACCCTTGGGATGTAAAGTCATGGAGATGGAGGTTTGTCTTGACAGACATGATTTCCCCCAGCAGCTCCAGCATCGTCTCCAGCCCCTCGCCCGTGCCCCCCGCCTCAAGAGCTGTGTCTGTGTAACTGGGCTACCTGGTGGTGTGCATGGGGAATGCTGGCACCAGCACCCACCGAGCAGCAGCCCCCAGAATCATCCCAGGGTAAAATTACGCTGCAGGCAAAGGTGGTTTATGCAGCTCCAGCTCTTCCCACCACCCAGTCGCCCCTGCACCAGCTGCTGCTCCACTAAGGTATGGTCCAGGGTCTAACCTGAATCAGCAAAATGACCAGAAATCAACCCAAATAATGTGTTGATGGCTTTGCCACAGTGAAAGTCAAATACAGGAGGCAACACAGAGGTGGAGACATCTCTATGAGGCAGTGAGAACTGGGCGCTGGATCCCACCGTCGCTGTCTGTACCCCCATATCCCAAGTGCTATGAGGGAGGGAGGAAACTTTAAGCTCAGGGTCAAAAGCATGCCTTTTCCTCAGGACAGTCCTCACCCTGCTCCTGACCCTGTCCCCAGATCCTCAACCCCAGATCTCAAACCCAACATCCACCTCTCTGCGGGGAGAGAGCTGAGAAGGGCTGCAATCCCAGCCTGCCAGCCCAGACATGGAAATGCAAGACCTAGGAATAAGCAGGGGCAGGAGAACACTCAAATAAATGAGGATTAGCAATTTCCCATTCAGGTAACCTGCTCCTTCAGCTATTTTGGATTCCCAGGTCAAACACAAGGACCAAGGCGCAGCCACTGCCCCTGGGCTGGGACTGTCACTGCTGATCAGCACAGCGCGGTGGACAGGCGGCTGCTGAGGGCTGGAGAAGTAACAGGAAGACAGCCAAGAGGCAAGATACCCAACAGATTAATTACAGCACAGCAGGGGTCTCCTCACAATACCTTGGGTCTTTCCGGGTAGTCAATCCCTATTAAATTCTTTGGGAAATGAGTTTAGGTAGCTGCAACTTTAAGCGGTGGCTCCCCACGTTTGTCTCTCCTGTGGAGATGCTGCAGAGCCCTGGGACACGCAGCATAATCCCCGCTCAGGGACAGGGCACATTTCAAATTCAGGTCAGCCACCACCTTCCAGGCTTGAGCCTGCCCCGCAACATCACTCTGGCTTGGCATCACACCTCTCCCTTCACTCACTCACTCCCTTCATCATCCCACTCCCACTGCATCTCTGGAGGGCAGAGTTAAGGGGATTTAAGCTCTGGGAAGACCCATACTTTCTCTGCACTACCTTGCACCAGACCTGACTCTGTAAGGGGCAACGAAACACAGTGGGACAAACTTAATTCTGTATTAACATATTTTTTTGGCCATTCAGCTTATTAAGACTCAGAGAACTTAACAGAGGCATACCTTGTACATCGTTCATAAATCAAGATAAATCACTCTATCTCAAGGATGAAAGAGTTCAGAAAGCCAGAAACCAAATCCAATCTGCCTCTGGGTCACTGTTCAGCTAACTGTGTCTTTCTGCTCCCCACCATGCCTACAGGTGATGTCTGTGGTTTCTCAAACCAGTTCACACCTTTTATACATCCTTTTAAACCAATGCAAAAGGCAGGGCAGGGGAATCAGACACAGTGGGCTCCAACCCTAACAGCCCCTGCATATTCCCAGCAGAGACTATCCTCTTCCTTTGCAGAAAAGCACTCTGGATTTCTCATCGCTTAATGCTACCTTCTTAAGAGCAACGTAAGAATAACAAAACTTGTGATGCTTCTTCTGGAAGTTATGCCTTCAGATCTGCCATAATGAACTAAGCCACCAAGCACTAGGACAAAAATGGATCATTTTGAGAGATACACCTCTTACAAAAACTGACAATGAGACTATAAAGCAACCTGGTAAAAATGTCCATCAACAGGCAGATCCCAAAAGGTGCCTCTCAACACCTCTGCTGGTTTAGGACTTTTAAAGTGCCAGGATATGCTTGGAGCCTTGCAGATCTTCCAACTGCAATTCACAGCTTTATAGCACCAGCAAGGAAAAGGGTACTGCAATGTTCTGAGCCATGGGAGCCGAGGCATATCTGCCACAGGGAGGCAGAGATGGAGGCAAACACCTTGATCCAAGGAGGCCAAAGTCAGCGGGTGATCGTGAGTGCTCCTGGGATGGATCCACCACTCCCAAGGGAACCATTATTCACCACAAAAACATGCTTTGAGCATAGGCAAAATCGGGTGCAGTGGGAATTATTGAGGGCCCTCCAACCACAGCAGCTCATTAAGAAAATCATTATGAAATATTAAGCCTAGTTCTTGCTGTTTATTTATCTGAAAGCAACTAAAATGAGTGTCTGTCCCAAGGTGAAACCCTGCAAAGATGCAGCAGAGCACCGTTAGCAGACTGAAGTTCAGAGAGGTGAGCTCCCACTAATGCCTCTTTTCATTTGATTTCAGTAACTTAATATTTAACTGTTTCCCTGTGGTTTTGTATCAAGAGAGGTCAGAGTTCGCCTCTCCAAACTAAACGGGAACTGAAACAGCAGCCCCTTTCTGTTCTCTGCTGCTGCCACAGCCTGCTTTCACTCTTCTCTTCCAACCCATCTGGTGGCAACGGGACCCTCTTTTACCTGCTGTATGCAGAGGCGTCCGCTTTATGGTGCTCTCCGTGTCCCAGCTGCCAGGAAACATGTCCAGCAGGTACTGAAGGACCTGGGGATGGCCCTCCCGGCTCGCGATATGGAAGCAATTCCAGCCATCCTTGTTCTTCAGCAGCGGGTTGGCTCCATGCTCCACGAGAGCTTTGATCACCTCCAGGTTTTGTCTGGTGCAAGCCATCATTAGAGGGGTCCTGAAAGATGAGGCAAACATAATAACCAGAGAGACTGTGCCCCCTATGAGCCTGATAGCTTTTGTTCTAAAGTCTGAGCATGAAGCATGATTTAAAGTTGTCTGTAGCACCAACTACCCTGTCTAATAAAACATAGTTGCTCAGAGCCAGCTGTGGTAAGCTAGCCAGAGGGAAAATTGATGTGCTAAAACCACTCTGAGGTAGTAGGAAACTTTGCTGGCTAAAGGCAAAGACCTTCTCCAAGCCTGAGGCTAAATTCATCGGCTCACCTGCATACGGATGCTTTGACTGAGGCTCACCACGTGCTGCGTATGGACCCATGAGATTTTACAGCACTGTTTTTTCATGCAGGTAATATAGGGTCTGGACTTTTGGGGACTGTTGAGACAGAGCTGTTGACATCAGCGATTCTTACCCCAGCCAGTCACCCAGCCAGGCAGTAAACCACAGACAACTCCGCATCTCCTGGCAATAGAGCATGAGTATAGCAGCAAATGCCACTCTGGAACATTTCTGATACAGAGCAGCTGGCCTGAGAGTGAGGCTTTTCACAGTTTTGTCCTGTTTCACATGTCTGGGAACAACCTTTGATAGTTAAAAACATTTTTACAAGCTCCCCAGGGGAACAGCATCTTCCCCATCCCACAATTTCCGAGCTGTGCCTTGCACGGATTGCATGCATGCTCCTGGAAAGCCAGTGGACGCATCTGACAAATAAAAACTGCAAACAGCTCATCTCGCCCTGCTTTCAACCCCATATCCAGCAATGGCCACGTTTTCACACCTATGAGCCACACGCTGCAGATTAACAACCACCCCAGCTCCTGCTTGGCAGCAGGGCAGGTTCACCACCGAGTTTCTCCTCCCTGGTGACCTGTTATCTCCTCGCTCATTCCTCCCTGCTGAGGACTGGTGTGATTGCTGGATCTGCAGCCTCCTTTGGAGGAGCAAGCCCAGAGCCATCAAGAGGTGGGCGTTAGCCAAGGGTTTACTTGCAAGGCAAAGCACAGGTAACTCAAGGTGGTGAACCCACAGACATCTCCCATGTTTGGCTTTACTTAAGTGACTAATTTCACTGACCTGCCCAGAATCAACCCCTATTTTCCTTAATTACCACTTTATATAACAATAATAGTTTAACTCCTGCAAGTGGGAGCTGCATTCTCCATTTTATCTGTTTATAAACTTCACCCAACCATCAAATTCTGGGTGCGTGCATGGATCAGACAGAAACCTCTGAGCTTTCCCAGGAAAGATGAACACTCCTCCAGCACAGAGAGGGCTTATCTCCTCTTCACCAACCCACAAACGTCAGCTGGGAGAAAAAATAAAACCCCAAACCAAATCCATTCCTCATTCAGAAAAAGCTGCAGCACTTCCCACTGCACAAGGAGGAAGAACTCCTGGGCCTAAACTGCAGGGAGAGAGATTTGGCTTAGACATTAGGACAAATGCTCCAGTTGTGAGGACAGATAAGGACAGGAAAAGAGCACCAAGAAGGGAGATAAAATCTTTAGGAAGAGATTAGACATGCATCTTCTGGGGACGATGGGGTAGAGCTGAGCCTGGAGCTCTGCGTTCCCTGTAGCTCCGTTTCCGAACGGTGCCTCGGATCAGTATTTTCAATGCAAATGAGACTTTGACCGAAGGCTGGGACATGCGCTAGCAAGGACGTAGCTTCCCGTTTTTAATCCGTGGATGGAAGGATACTGCAGGCCTATCAAAGAAAACCAGGCTTGCACATGCGTCTGCACGCAGCTCATGAGATCTCTGCCTCCCTCTGCTCCCCCTGATGTCAGCACAACGCTGCCACAGCCTTGAATTAGGAGGACTGGGATGCTGCCTTTGTATTTGTGTTAGTTCCGTTTCCAAACAACCTCCCCGGGCTTTAGTTTGTGGGCTGGGAAGAATCTTTGCTTTCTTTTGCAAGGTGGTACACAGAAATCTCCCTCCCCAAGGGGAGAATTTGACATTAATCAAGCCTTCTGCTTGTCCGTGGATTAGGCTTTATTTTTTTATTCCCAATTCTCATTCCCTCATCATTTGCTTACGTGTTACCCACGTGGCAGGCAAACAAAAGCCCTGAAGAAACCAGTTGTTTCTTCAGTTGCTGAGGCTGTTGCTATTGTATCAGTAGCAAATCTGACCTGAGAGGCTGTTTGCTGGGGGGAAATGGGAGTAAAACTTACTTGTTGTTATTTCAGTTTCTGAGGATGGGGACACAGAAATGTGAATCAGTATCATGGATTTCCATCAAACAGGGGAATCGGGAGGAACTAATAGCTGCGAATGAAAGCTTTTAAATTGGATCTGCTAAGGAAGCAGTAATTTACAAATTCTATCATAAACAGCGGGAAATCAGCAATAGGGCTGGAATTTAGCCAAGAAAGCCAACCGTATCCTGGGTTGCATCACAAGAAGAGTGGCCAGCAAGGTGAGGGAGGGGATTCTGCCCCTCTGTCCCGTTCTGGTGAGACCTCCCCTGGAGCCTTGTGTCCAACTCTGGAGCCCTCAGCACAGGACAGACATGGAGCAGGGCCAAAGGAGGCCACAAAAATGATCCAAGGGCTAGAGTACCTCTGCTATGAGGAAAGGCTGAGAGAGTTGGGGTTGTTCAGCCTGAACAAGAGAAGGCTGCAGGGAGACCTGATTGCAGCCTTTCAGTACTTAAAGGGAGCCTATAGGAAAGACGGGGACAATCTTTTTAGCAGGGCCAGCTGTGACAGGACAAGGGGTAATGTCTTTAAACCAAAACAGGGTAGATTCAGACAAGATAGAAGGAAGAAATTTCTTATGATGAGGCTGGTGAAACACTGGCACGGGTTGCCCAGAGAGGTGGTGGAGGCCCCATCCCTGCAAACATTCAAGGTCAGGTTGGACGGGGCTCTGAGCAGCCTGATCCAGGTGAAGATGTTCCTGCTCACAGCAGGGGGGTTGGCCTAGATGACTTTTAAAGGTCTCTTCCAACCCAAACCACTGTGTGAAATGATGGCTCCTGCAGTTGCATTCCCACCTCCTGCATCCAAACCTCTTTCAGATATCACTCTGACCCGCAGCAAAGCAAGCCAGTGACCTACCAGTCTGCCTTTTTCAAGCAGTCTACGCTCGCGCCTCTCTCCAGGAGGTAGGAGACACACTCCCTATGGCCCATGGAGGCTGCTTCGTGGAGCGGTCTTTTGTAGTCACTATTGAACACCTCAACGGCCATCCCCAGCGTCTCTACCAGGTAGACGAGGACATCCCGGTGCCCGTACCGGGCAGCGTGGTGCAGCAGCGTGTCCCCCGAGCGCCCATAGCGCTGGTTCCGCACTGCCGGGCCCAGCGCCTTGTCCGGCCGCAGCTCATCACGGAGGAGATCCAGCCGTCCCTCCTGCACCAGCCGGAGGATTGGCCTCGGCCTCTCCCCTTCCGCCATGGCTAGAGGTCTGGAAGAAAGAGGCAAAAATCAGGATTATGGTTTCAAAGTGTGTGAATATAATGGCTGCTCCCTGGGTCGGGATAAACGGAAATTAGCTTTTCCCTCAGAAAAAAGAGCCCGGCCTCTCCCTCCAAAAAACCCAGAAATTTCCTTTTCCCTCAGCAAATCCACAAACCAGCCTCTCCCTTAGGATAACCAGAAATTTCCTTGTCCCTCAGGATAACTAAAAATTTCCTTTTCCTGCCAGAAAACCAGAAACTGGTTCCCCCCTTGAGGAAAGCCAGAAATTTCCTCGCCCCTTCAGAAATCCAGGAACTGGCCTCTCTCTCAGGAAAACCAAATTTCCTTTTACCTCAAGAAAACCATGAACCAGCCTCTCCCGCAGTAAAAACAGAAATTTCCTTTTCACTTGGGAAAACTCGGAACTGGTCTCTCCCTCCAGAAAACAAGAAATTTCTTTTCCCTTAGGAAAACCAGGATCTGGCCTCTCTCACAAGAAAAAAAGAAATTCCCTTTCCTTTCAGGAAAACCAGACATTTCCTTTTCCCTCAGGAAAACCAGAAACTGGCTTCTCCCTCAGGAAAAGAAAAATCTCTTTCCCCTCACAAAACCCAAAAATTTCTTTTTCCCTTAGGAAAAACAGAAAACAGTGTCTCCCTCAGGAAAAAATAGAAATTACCTTTTCCCACCGGGGAAAAAAAGAAGCTTCCTAGGGGAAAAACAGAAATCAGCCTCTCCTTCTGGAAAATCTGAAATTTCCAAGGGAAAAGGAAGTTCTTTTCCCTTAGGAAAACTAGGAAGGGGCCTTTCCCTCCAGAAAACCAGAAATTTCCTTTTCTTCAGGAAAAACAGAATCCAGACTCTCCCTCAGCAAATCCAGAAATTCCCTTTCCCTCAGGAAAACCAGAAACCTGCCTCCTCTTCAAGAAAAACAGGAATTCCCTTTTTCCACAGGAAAAACAGACAATTCTTTCTCACTCAGGAAAACCAGGAGCCCACCTCTTCCTCCAGAAAACCAGTAATTTCTTTTTCCCATTGGGAACTGCCAGAAACCAGCCTCTCCTTCAGGAAAATCAGAAATTTTCTTTCCCTTTAGGAAAATCAGAAACTGTCCGCTCTCTCAGAAAGAACAGAATTTTCCTTTTCCATCTGGAAAACCAGGAACCAGTCGCTCCCTCAGGGAAAAGAGAAATTTCTTTTTCATCTTAGGAAACCGAGAAACCTGTTGCTCCCTCAGGAAATCCAGAAATTTCCCTTTCCCCCTCAGGAAAACCGGAAATTTCCTTTTTCCCCAGGAAAACCAGAAATTTCCCTGGAAAACCAGCCTCTCCCTCAAGAACCCTCCAGAAAATGGGAACTTTCCTCCTCCCTCAGGGAAACCAGAAATTCCGTTTTCCCTCAGGAACACCAGGAACCGGCCTTTCCCTCAGGCTGGGGACCCGCCACATTTCCCTCCCCTCAGCCCGCATCGTGGCGAGTCCCCGCGCAGGGCATTCCCCGGCGGTTAAAACCCACCCGCGCTCTGCTGGGGCAGCGTGACGTCACGCGTGGCAATACGCAGCGGCGTGATGTCAATCCCAGAGCAGAGGGGATGACGGTAAACAAAACTCCGGGAACGTTTCCCTCGGCCCCCACAGCGTTATCCCTTCCCCCCGCTCCCCGGGCTCGTCCCACCCCGGAAGAGCTCCGCCATTGGGCAGCGCCGGGGCGCTGAGAGTTCTCTGATTGGTCGGCGGGGCCGCGGGAATGGCGCGGGAAGCGTGGAGGCGGGGCTGAGCGCGTTGGGAGCGGCGTGAGCACCTTGGGGCCGGGGGGGGGGGGAGACGACACACCCTTCCCCTTAGCAACGGGGGCGGGCCCTTGGCAACGGGGGGTGCCGAGCAGGGGGGGCCCTGGCTGAGAAGGGATTAGAGGGGGGACCCCCTTTGCACTGGGGGGGGGGGCTTTGGCAATTGGGGGGAGGAGCTTGGCATTGAGGGAGCCTTGGCAATGGGGGGGGGGGGGGGCTTTGGTAATGGGGGGGGCCCTCGGCCGGGCGGGAGGCGGGGCTTGGTAATGGGGGGGCCCTCGGCCGGGCGGGGGGGGGGGGCTTGGTAATAGGGGAAGCCCTTGGCAATGGGGGCGCCCTTGATAATGGGGGAGAACCCTTGGCAATGGGGGGGGTGGGGGCTTGGTAATAGGGAGGGACCTTGGCAATTGTGGAGGGGTTTGGTAATAGGGGGGACCCTTGG
>BOSO01012607.1:0-23159 GCA_018403395.1 Gorsachius goisagi | reverse complement strand
CGAACTAAAAAAAACTAAACCCCCCCCCCAAGCATGACGTTATATGGTATGGAATAGCTCTTTGGTCAGTTTGGGCTAGCTGTCCTAGCTGTGCTGTACTCCCAGCTTGTTATGCACCTGGCCGAGCAGGAGAAGCTCAAAAAGTAGTCTCAGCACTGCTTGGCAACAACTAAAAACATCAGTGTGTTATCAACATTCTTGTAGTACTAAATCCAAAGCACAGCACTATGGTAGCTTCTGTGAAGAAAATTAACTCTGTCCCAGCTGAAACCAGGACACCTGGGCACACTGCTGGCTCATATTCAGCCAGCTGTTGACCAGTACCCCCAGATCCCCCTCTGCCAAATAGCTCTCCAGCTGCTCATCCCCAAGCGTGTAGCATTGCATGGGGTTGCTGTGACCCAAGTGCAGGACCTGGCACTTAGCCTTGTTGAACCTCATACTTTTGGCTGCAGCCCATCGGTCCAGCCTGTCCAGATCCCTCTGTAGAGCCCTCTTTCCCTTGAGCAGATTGACCCTCCCACCCAGATTAGTGTCACCTGCAGACTAGACAGTTCACTCAATGCCCTTGTCCAGGCCGTTGATAAATATGTTAAACAGAACTGGCCCCATCACTGAGCCCTGAGGAACACCACTTGTGACCAACCTCCAACTGGATTTAACTCCATTCACCACCACGCTTTGGGCCTGGCCATCCTGACAGTTTTTTGTACAACAAAGAGTATGCCTGTCTAGGCCATGGGCAGCCAGTTTCCTAAGCAGAAAGTTGTGGGAAATGGTGTCAAAGGCTTTTCTAAAGTCTAGGTAGACAACATTCACATCCTTTCCCTCATCTACTAGGTGGGTGACTTTGTCACAGAAGGATATCAGGTTAGTCAAGCAGGACCTGCCTTTTGTAAACCCATGTTGATTGGGCCTGATCACCTGCTTGTCCTGTACCTGCCATGTGACGGCACTCAAGGTGATCTGCTCCATGACCTTGCCCTGCACCGAGATCAGACTGACAGACCTTTAGTTCCCTGGATATGAGTAATCTGTACCTCATTGTATTGTTTCCCTCTAGCGTACTCACTGGGGACTGTATGAGGGGTTAATTCACACCTTTTTATTTTTGAAAATAACTTCTCAAGGCATTCTACTTTTCTAATTGAAAGCATTGCTTAACATGTTTTATTATTTGCTGTTTCTCTTTCAGAGAAAGACTACTGTAATGATTTCTTGGAAGAATTAAGCACCTTAATTTAAGTAATGTTTCAGGAAAACATACATTTAGTGACTAAATAGAGCAACATAATTCAGAAGTAAATGGATGGTTAATAAACCATTCAATTTAATTCTCAACAAATTTTAATTATATTTCCAAGTTAACCTTCATAAAAGTTGTCACAGACTTATTTGCACATTAAAAACAGACAGAACATTTTAATATGAAACAGTATATTCATGAAAGACTATTAAAAATGTTAGTACTTGAACTGTTAAAAAGATTCACAGTACGTTAGAAAAAAAATATGAATTATTAAACTTCATAAAGCTTATTATTAGTTCTAATTTTAATAAATTATACTAAGGCAACTAACAAATATAAACACATTAGGTATATAAATACATACATGCAGAGAAAAAGACCCCCTACTTTATTACTTTCTCAGCTCTAGCATTGGTAGAAAGAAGAACAGAGAGAAAAACAAGGGAGTCACAGTCCACTTGAGATCGAATTAACAAACCTTTGGACAGAGGCATGTTGGATATCATCTGCATTATGCAAGTTGGCTGAGAAAGACACATAAATTTTAAAATGTGGAAAAGAGTGTGACTCTGCCCTCACTGAAATCAGTGCAGACTCTGATTGCCTTCAGTGGGATTAGAAGAAAGCAATGATTTTTATCAGCTTTATTAGAGTTTTGTCAGAAACCCCTCGGACAAGAGGCAGTGTTCCGTAATGAATACTAAAAATAATTACATGCATTCAACCATCATTTAAAAGTTAAGTTTTCAAATTAAAAGGCTGACTGGGAATAGCTGGTAGTAAACAGTCAAAGCATTTTGTCTCATTTCCCGTATCACCTTCTGTGGCATTGTTAAACAAAGACTTCCCTTTTAAAAGAGAAGGAAGAATTGGTAGAGAAGCTCCACTTATAAGACTGAATGTACACCTCAGAAAAGGCAAGAAGCATTATTAATGAGGTGAAAAGTAAAGATATTTGTAAGCTGGATTTTCCCTTATTATTATTTTTAGAGTTTTCTTTAGTGTGAAGTGATAGAGAAAAAATGAATAAAAAAAAAGGAAAACCAAGGGGAGTTCCCTCCTTACACAAACACATACTTTTCCTTCCAACAAAATTAACATAAAATTTCCTAACTACTCCATGTATGATAGTATGGATATAGCAACCTTTTATACTAGTAACAGAAGATTTTTTCACCCTTTGGATCACCTCATAAGTGGATTCTTAAAGAGGTCTTTTACTCTTAAAGAGTCATTTACATTTACATTACCCAAGAATAGGTCTGTGATGTCCCCTGAGAAGTCATGAATAATAATGCTACGAAAACTGTGCTGGAAATGAAGGACACTAATGTACTTAGAATTCTCTGTGTATTTAGAAGCAATATTAAACAAGTATTAAATACACTGTTAGAGAGTAAAAAAGTATGTTGTGCACTGAAGTCTTGGACTGTGCCATATGACTGCTAGAAGAACAAACTTTAAAAATTTGCCTGTTTGCCACTTTGGGGACCAGTAGGTGAACATCACAATTCTTCCCTCAACACAGATGTTTTAATAATGCTTTGAATATCAAATACATTTGTAAGTATCTATATCTTTCATTAATCACACAGGTTCTATACGAGGAAGCACCACTTTGAACAAAGTTCCAACGACACAACCTCTTACCAGAAAAACTGGTAAAACACTTAGGTATAGGGTGGAGATTAAATCCAGTTCTTACAATATTCAGAATCATAATCATAAATAAGCACCTCAGTGTCCACTTGGTACCGGACTGTTTTTTTGTGTTGATGTTTATTTGAATGCGGGAGCTATATAGTAATTTGTTTTTGCAAGAGCATATGCTAAGTTTATGTTTACTATCAGTTGCTCATAAAAAAGCCTACATATATTCTTCATTAAATCAGTAGGCTCTTTTGTTTAAAAAACAAACAAACAAGCAAACAAAAAACTAACATTAAAATTAAGATTAGCCATAATAGAACAAAGATCAAAGTCAAGTCCATCCATCCCAATATTTTAACTGCTACGGTAGTCATCAGCAGAGTCCTAAAGAATATAATGACAGGGAAAATACACTGGGGTACTTTGCTATTACATTCTCCCAGCTTCCAGAGGCCATTAGTGAACATTGGTGTTGTTTAAGCAGTTTTCCTCCAGTTGGAATCAAGATTGAAGTCAGTCATCCGCATGTCAACTCTGTGTCCTACTTGCCATATCACAAGGTGTCTTCCTCGTAGTTTAGCTTGTACCACATATCTAAGATATCCCTCTACAACTACCTGAAAGAAGGCTGTAGTGAGGCAGGGGTCAGCCTCTTCTCCCTGGTAACAGACAATAGGACGAGGGGAAATAGTCTGAAGTTGCACCAGGGCAAGTTTAGGTTAGACATTAGGAAAAATTTCTTCACAGAAAGGGTTTTCAGGCTCTGGAATGGGCTGCCCAGGGCGGTGGTTGAGTCCCCATCCCTGGAGGTATTTAAAAGACAGGTAAACGAGGTGCTTAGGGACATGTTCTAGTGGTGGGGTGGCAGTGTTAGGTTAACAGTTGGACTTGATGATCTTAAAGGTCGTTTCTAACCTAAACAATTCTATGATTCTATGATAAGATTTGGTTAGCAAAAACAGGGAAGGTGTACAGAAATACTTTGCACTTTGTCTGCATGTATTGCACGCACACCTTTCTAGAACAAGCAACTGCAGTGAAATTCATTGCCAGTAAACATTTACTATAGACATATGATACAAGAACTGTAATGGATTACGCTAGGTAAAACTCGAGTCCCTTCTTCTTTACGCTTACCAGTCACTAAGGTGTATATACATTTTGCAACCAGTAGCCTTCAGTGATTAGTTTTTTTTGCCCTCTTTATTTGTTCCATTTAAACTTTGGAATTTACAACACCTCATCGCAATGAGTTCCACAGCATCGTGGGTCACTTTAGTTTGTTTGGAGCAAGTTACCTGATAAATGATTGTATTAAAATAAATAAGCTTAATATACATCTTTAAAATTAATGACAGAATTTGACTTGCAAGCCCAGCTAAACAAACACTTGGCTTGGATAAGAAGGTAAAAATTAATGTCTTCAAGAGTATTTATGTGTGATCTAATAAGGAAATAATTATATATTTACAAAAGTATTGAAGATTCATATTAAATTTCCAAAATTAAAAGAAAAAGAGAAAAAATATAATCAGATTTCTGTGTACTGACTTGGAGTGAATGGGGTTCAATTTTTCTTAAGTGAAAAACAGAAGTAGGAATGAGTATCATCAACATTTTTATAAGATGATCTGGAATTAATATTATGCAATGTATAGAATAAATATCCAAGATAAACCATCAAGCACAAAACGTGGGACTTATATGCTTTAAGGAGTATCACAGAATAAAGATTAATCAGGAAGCTGACTTTAAAATAAATCCATTAAAACAACGTAACCAAACAAGAAAATATACTTTCCTTTTTGGGATAAAATATCCATGGATATACTATCACAGAAGAATAGTTTGCAAATTAACTCTATCTTCATTTTACTCTTCTGTAAAAGGATTGCCTTTGCTAATGCAGAGATGGGTTGTGTTAGTCTCATTGACACCTTAGGCAATATTAGTAGAACTATATTCTCCAGCAAATTATTCCTTTTTCTAATTGACCTCACTATCGCAACTGTTGGTATTAATATGTAAATTAATATTTCCTATCTGAGTTTCAGGTTATTACTCTTGCTTTTATCACCTTTAATAATCTTAAATAATTCCTCCCCATCTTCTTTGTTGCCACCTATTCAATTTTTATAGGCACTTATATCCTACTAACTAATCCATCCTTCCTCTTCTTCACCTTTTTTCTTGCAACCGTCTTCCTTAACACCCCTCTGTAATTCAATACTAATGTTTTTGTCATATTAATATCTTAGTGCCCTAATAACAAATTTGCTAGCCTTTTAAAAGGAAGTGGAAGAGCAAAGAACAATGCTTCAAAGACATTAAAATCACACTGCACAGAATAACTACAGATAGGAATTATTACTTTGAGCAGAGAAGTTTTTTAAAGAACTTTAATAATAGTTGAAACCAAACCTTCCTAACACTTGTACCCTCCCAGGATGGGTGCAGCATTTTACTGTCGTGGAGCTGAGAGTCATCCCAGCAAATGGAAGGGCAGTGTCCCCTCCTGCAAGGCACAATGGTGAGATGACAAAAAAAAAGGTGAGCAGAACATGGCTGCTGACAGGAACAAGTCCTGTCAACAACCCAGTGATCACCATACAAAAGTAAAGTGATGAAAAGGACCTGAGGTCAACCTGGGAAGTCCACAAGGCAGAAATGGGGGTACAAGTTGGTCTACGTGCAGTATGCAGAGATTACTGGGGGAACAAGGCTAAGCTGAAACAAAGCCCCCAGGCCCATTGGCAGGGGTGTGGGTGCAAGTCCATGTGAGGTTGTTCAGGACTATTAAGGCCTGTCACTATGCTCAGGGCCCTGTTATTTCTTATACTTTACAATATCTGGCAGTTTAAAAAAAAATCCTTTTTCTCATTTTACATTCATTTTCCCTTTTTTTCCTCGTGATTATGTTTTTATGCTTTATTTTATTATGTTTTCTTGTTTAGTCTTTAAACATAAACTTCCAAATTTTACCTGTTATAGCAAATTCCTTGGAATATATTGGTCAGTGCCTCGTCAACACTCAGACAGAAAAAAATGCTGTTGCAAAAATTACTTCAAACTTGAATATTTAACCTCGGAAACCAAGCTGGTAAATTAAGGATTTGTTTAATTCGTATTAAAGAACTAAAATGAAGATTAATTCCATTACTTCTGATTTTTGTATTAGCTAGCATTTTCATGTAGATTGATAAATTGTCTTCTTGTTGCCAGAGTATGTGGTTATCCTGACACGTCAGTAGCTGAGCCATGGATCAGCTGGCGGGAATAAATTCTTACTCCACTGTTCCCTCTGTACCTGTAAAAGGGCCTATAAATACCTAAGCTTTGGGTTGCCTCAGACATAATGCCAATGGCATGATGACCTGTTGGGGAACCAAGCAGTGCGCTGTCCTGTTCTGAAATTCTTTTCACACTACAGCTCAGGTGTGGGAGGGTTTTCTTAGTATTTGAATACAGAGCTAAACCTTATGAATATTGTGCTTTGAAATATGGGTTTATTAAATAATACACCTCTATGTGTCATAACCAGCCTGTTGGAGAGCACAGTTTGCAAGCTTACTAGATTCTGGGGAAAGTGGTCCTTCTTCTATATGCTTTTACATTTAATGCATATATTTTACTTTTATGAACTTGCTGCTTTCATGTTGGTGGACTTTCTAAAGCATGTTTTATACATTTTCTTCATAGACCCTCTTCATTTAAGTTCCCTAAGAAGGAAAAGCTTTAACTGTCACTAATCTCTACTGTTTTCAAGGCTAGTTACAGCTATTTTAGTTTTTGCAATTTTATATCATAAATAAGACTTCACTTTTCTAATATTGTTCATTGACCTTTAATCTAAAGCTGAAGCTTCTTCTTATTAATGTCACTTGAGTAATGATAATAGAGAATAGGCACTATAGCTGACATGCCATTAAGATTAGTGGATGCAATTAATATCACTACTACTATTGCTTCATTTTTAATAGAAACTCAAATATACAGGATTTTCAAATTTCCATTCTGAGTTTAGAAGTTAACTGTTCAGAGCAAAATAATATTAAGTTCTTCATGGAACAACTAGAGTTAGAATAATTACTCAAAAAATTGTTTGGGCCGGAACCACTGACCACTTCAGCAGTTCTTGGATTCTGCTCAGAATAACAGAATGCTTCTAGGTCAGCTCATTTTTTCTAATCTGTGCTATTGCTACAGCCCTTACAACTGAAAATAGTCTAGTCTAGTCTACAGCTCCTTCTATGGAATATGCTCATCTCTTCTTCTCTCCCATACAAAATTCTGTGAGCTGGTCAAGCAAAAAGAAAAAACCAAACCTCCCCCACAAAAAATTAGTTTGTTTCTTTGCATTTGGGGATCTCTATTCTTGACTTTCTTGCACTGCAGTATGAAGCACAAGGTGCATAATACTTGAAGGGAATATCTGGTTAACAACTACCTCCTGTTCTTGCTTATGTAGATGCATGCTATAATCTCCATCTACAAAGACTGGATTTTCTATTTGAAATGACAAGTATTCCACTGGGCAATTTTTATATACATTGACATAAATGATCAGAATTCATAGGCTGTACTCAGATAGGTATTCCAAATACCTGCTGACTTGAGTATTTTTGAGCTGGAAAGGAGATGCTATAACAATCAAAAGTTTTTTCCCACCTCTACTGGAAATACCTATTATGAAAACTCACATCAAAGTGAGTTTATGATGATAAATATCAAAAGATGCTACTTTAATTGAATGTACACAGTCATAAGTTTCTCATCAATTTTGCATAAACTTGGTTACTCTCAGGCGATGATGTGAATTTGATTGACTGTTTATATTGTAATTATTGCTATTATTTTTTGAAGGTGTGTAACCTTTTTGATAGTATCGCATAAGGTCTTGACCACGATAATTTAGCATTTAATCACAGTTAAATTGTTCTTTTCCATTTTCCATTACATGTATTTTTTGAAGGAATAAAATAACCCTCATCTGCATGAATTAGTTTCATATTGGTTAGCTATTGGATTAGATAACTGATCATTCCTGAAGGCCAGGATGACTAAGACTCCCTGCATAAAGTTTCCCCCCATAAACTTTTCCCACTTTTGTATCACTCTGAGAGCCACTGTCATGCTGTTCAGCATTCGTAATCTGAGTATTTGTTTGACCCTGTATATTGGGGTTGCATGGGGTGGCTGCAGGGGTGGCTTCTGTGAGAAGATGCCAGAAGTTTCCCCCATGTCCAATAGAGCCAGTGTCAGCTGGCTCCAAGACAGACCCTCTGCTGGCCAAGGCCGAGCCCATCAATGATGGTGGTAGCACCTCTGGGATAATGTATTTAAGGAGAAGAAAATGCTGTGCAATTGCATCCAGAAAAGAGGAGTGAGAATATGTGAGAGGAACAGCCCTGCAGACACCAAGAGGAGGAAACAGCAGGTAGAGCACCAGGTAGCCCAGGAGTTAGGTTGTGAAACACAAGAGAGGAGTTTATGATTTGAACATGTTTTTGGAGGTCCATAAGATGATTATGTGACTTTGTCTTTTTCATGATAACAGGTCATACTGAAGATCAAGATTCTTGATCCTAGACACCTGAGTCACACTTCTGATGTGCTAGAATATCTGTTTTTCTGTGAATAATAAAGAAGTTTCTATGGGGAGGGGAGTGTGTGTAGGGGTCGGATATTGATTTTCCACACTGCTTTTGAACAGCAGTTCTTGTTGAGCTCTGTGATTCACAGACATAAATTGATCCCTAGAGAAGGTTTGCTAATGTCATTGCTCCCTAATTCCACAGAGTTTCTTAATTAATAAATTAGAATTTAGGGTAATGTATTAGGTCTGCGTGGCAAGGTTTTGGTAGTGGTCTACAAGGGTGGCTTCTGTGACAATGGGACAATGTATTTAAAAGGGGGAGAGAAGGAGGAACCCACGCAATTGCAGCTAGAGAGGAATGAGAGGATGTGAGAGGAGCAGCCCTGCAGCCCCCCAGGCCAGTGCAGCAGGAGTGGCAGGAGGGGCTCCAGGCGCCGGAGCAGAGATTCCCCTGCAGACCCTGGGGCAGCCCATGGTGGGGCAGGCTGTGCCCCTGCAGCCCAGGGAGGCCCATGGTGGAGCAGATCCCCACCTGCAGCCCAGGGAGGACCCCACGCCAGAGCAGGAGGGTGCCTGAAGGAGGCTGTGATCCCATGGGAAGTCCGCGCTAGAGCAGGCTCCTGGCAGGGCCTGTGGCCCCGTGGGGAGAGNNTCTGCTCCTGAGGGACTGCACCCCGTGGGAAGGAGGGACCCAGGCTGGAGCAGCTGGTGAGGAACTGCAGCCCGTGGGAAGGGGGGACCCAGGCTGGAGCAGGGCGTGGGGGACTGTCTGCCGTGGGAGGGACCCCGGGCTGGAGCAGGGGCAGAGGGTGAGGAGTCCTGCCCTAGGAGGAAGGAGCGGCAGAGACAGCGTGGGATGGACTGACCTCAACACCCATTCCCCGTCCCCCTGTGCTGCTGGTGGGGAGGATGCAGAGAAACTGGGAGTGAAGTTGATCCTAGGAAGAAGGGAGGGGTGGTGGGAAAGGTGTTTTAAGATTTAGTTTTATTTCTCATTACCCTACTCTGACTTTTGATTGGCAATAAATTAAATTAACTTCTGCAAGTCAAGTCTATTTTGTCCATAACAGTAATTGCGGAGTGATCTTCCTGTCCTTATCTTGACCCATGAGTCTTTTGTCATGTTTTCTCTCCCGCTGTCCTTTTGAGGAGGGGGAGTGATGGAGCGGTGTGGTGGGCATCTGGTGTCCAGCCAGGGTCAACCCACCACACCCTGCTCTCTCTGTAGAACTACACGTTTAAGACACTCATCCACCTTTCTTCCACCCCACTCTCAAGGCAGAGTTTGATCATCCTGTGAACAGGTTAGTAGGAGACTAAATTTGCAATTAAATCTTTACTGCACAGAGTAGCTCAAAGATCCCCTAGCCACCACTGACTCATGCCCAGAAATACTCACAGCACCCTGCTGTCAACACCTACCAGTCTGGGTCTGAAAGTGGTTGGGCACAGCTGGCCCTGCATTGTTGCCTGCATGGTTAGTGCAGCCCAGGCCAGCTTTGTTTTTTCTGTACACTGGTAAAAAAATGCCTCTTTTTCCACTAAGCCTTTTCATGTCATGCAGGCATAAACTTTTCTGATTCTTCCCATGTAGCAACTCCAAGGTCTGGATATTCCTCCGTAGTGCTGAAACCCTCATTAGCTCATGCACGTCAATCCCCTCCTTTCTGACTTCTCTCATGTTGTGTGTTGCTAAACAAATTCAAAAGGTTTTTGAGGTTACCAGAAAGAGGTGATATAATGGACTGCTTAATAAAAGAAGTTTTTCAAAATACTAATTTTCAGTTCAGTTATACGTGTTAGCATCTTCACTGAAATCCCATTAATGTATTTCAATATTTTGAGATGTTGTGTGAACAAGAGCATAGTCTGTGCCTTCACAGAAAATAGGGAATCAGCTTCCTCCTGGTACATGTCTGTGCACTGGGAAGAGGGGAGAGAACAAATGAACAGGAGGAGAGGGTGGGCTCAAAGGAGGACCCTGCTTCTTCACCAGTGCCAGCAGTGAGCTGTTTAGCCACCCTGTTCCTCCAGCCTTGTTGTTGTGTTTGGGATTGAGGCTGGTAAATCAGTGATCTCACCCTTTACACAACACATACTATGGCATGTCTCAACTCTAGTGTTATGGAAGAGATTGCTTTTCCTTGGGAAGACAGGCTGTTATCAGCTAGCTTATTTATCAGTTTCATAATTCATAAATAACTTCTTGCCTCCCTGTTTCCAGCCTGCCTTCCATACACACATTGTGCCATCTAAATTCACTGCCTGTGTCATGTCTTCATTTGTGCTTTCAAATTGATATTAGGAACACCTGCCTAAATACATAATGCTATTCTCTATTTCCCATTCCAAAATTTCTTGAAGCCAATTGATTTTTATTTAATTTACTTCACTGGGCACTGGATAGGTTACATATTTCCAAAATCCATCTAGCTATGATAAACAAAGTATGTGAGATGTAATTAAAAAGCTGAACAAAAAGGAATCATGGACACCCATAGCTGTAGCCTAATACAGCTGTCAGTATATATCTCTCTCTCTCATCCTACAATAGGCATTCCTCTACAACATAGCAAAGTCAGGCATTTCACAAGAGGTGCTGAGTATCTCTGAAGTAAACCCTCATCCAGGGAAGAACACTAAAAATGGCAACAAGAGAGAAAGATTTATTTCAGTGACTCTGATATAAAGGTCAAACCATGCAATTCTAAAAAATATTTTGGAGAATTTGTAAAAAAGGTAGGTGGAAGAATTTAGAAGAGTCCCTTTCAGTGTGCAAAGTTATTTTGATAATTTATTATAAGACCTATCAATATATAATGTAGGGGAGCTTATTTCTTGTGCATTTTTTTTCTGAGGATATTTTAATGCCTTTCTGGTACAAGGTTTTTCTGTCTGGAAGTTTAAAAAAACCCTCTGCAATGTCAGAATGCAAATCTCATTTGTAAGAAGGTTGCAAGAATTCCTCCTGTGAGACATGTACTTCCTGATTTTGTGTTAATTACTTGTACAAGGACAAAAGAAACAGATGTTTATTTGTGTTTACACCATGCAATTGTTAATTCCTTGATTTCAAGAGAGACCAATGCCTGATGTAAAAAAGATTTTTCATTTGAGTAGGTCTATGCTGGAAAACTAATACATTAAAAGCTAAAAGCCTCATATTGAAAGCAATGAATATGGAATTTGGAATGTTGTAACTTTTAAACATTATAGTCTGTCCTAGTACCCATGGAATGATTAAATTTCTTAATTCAGAATTTTTCTTAAAGTATGTTCAGTAAAGGCCTTATATCTTTCTTGATTGTTCATTGCCTGTAATTTTGAAGTAATGAATCTCTTCTTGACCTATATGTACAATAATAAATAATAGAGTTGATGAATGAACTGATCATGCACCAGTTATGAGGATAATAAGAGGCTAATCTCCCTTCTTGACTGCAAAAATAATAGAGTCAAGGACATAAAAAAGATGCTATTTATAAATAAAATTTAAACACTATTTACTATAATTCTTCTTTATAAATATCTTAAAAAATTAGTTGGTATATAAACTTTGCTATGACATAAATATTCCTTAAGTGTGAATTTGAGTGTTTTAAAATGAAATTACAATGAAATTCAGACTGAAAACCAGTACAGAAAGGTTTAGATTAAGATGACTGTGACTACGTCGTTGCTAGTTTTACTTCATCAGTGTCACTAAAGTATTATTTCTATAGCCTTTACAACAACACTATGTTCTCTATGTTGTTTTTGCCTAAAGCATATAACTTTCCTGCTTATTTGAGCTGACAGCATGACTTTCTTTATTTTCTGAATATTCAGCACCATCAAAATTGTATTTTTTTCTCCATGCATAGTTTTGTGGTACAAAATGTTATTCATGTAATTTGGCTTTCATAATCATTATATAATCAGATCAAGGATACAGCCTTTCTATGTAAATGAATTACCAAGTGAAATATGAATAATGAAATATATCATGAGAAACTAATTTTTGCTTGATTGCCTCTCCTATTAGAAAATCTTTCTTAGGAATCTACACTCTTTGGTTCTCTTCCGTTCTTTTCTCCTTTGTGATGATGAGAGTGATGAGAGCCTAAAAGTGGTGTTGAAACCCTTGGTCCTTGGCTGAGATGTCACTATGGTCTCTCTAAAATGAAAGCCTCATGGAAAGGAGATAGCCTTCATGGAAGAGGGAGAATGACAGTTGGTTTATTTCTTTCTTAACTTGCCATTTCCCTCCTTCCTATGCTCTGAGGTAAAGTACAAAGAATGAAGTTGCAATAGTCATTCATTGGTGGAGTTCACAGTCCTGAGGGATGAATGTCAGGCAAAGAGTAAAGTCAGGACCCTGAATTATAGAAAAGCAAAATTCCAGCTGTTCAAGGAGTTAGTCAGTAGGATCCCCTGAGAAACTGCCGTCAGGGACAAGGGAGAAGAACAGAGCTGGCAGATCTTTGAGGACGCTTTCCATAGAGCGCAAGAGCTCTCAATCCCTAGGTGTGAGAAATCAGGAAAAGATGGCAAGAGGCCAGCATGGCTGAGTGTAGACCTGCTGCTCAAACTGAAGGGCAAGAAGGAAATGCACAGGCAGTTGTAGCAAGGACAGGTATCCTGGGAGGAGTATAGGGACTCTGCACAGTTGTGTAGGGATGGGGTCAGGAAGGCCAAGGCACAGCTGGATCTTAACTTTGCAAGGGATGAAAATAATAAGTGCTTCTATAGGTATGTCAGACAGAAAAGAAAGGTCAAAGAAAGCATATCCCCACGATGAACATGACTGGTAAACTGGTAACAATGAATTAGGAGAAGGTTGAGGTACTCAACAGCTTTTTTTGCCTCAGTCTTCACTGGCAACCTCTCTTCCCACACCTCTCTAGTGGATGGACCACAAGGCAGGGTCTGAGGGAACAAAGTCCCTCCCACTGTAAGAGAAGATCAGGTTTGTGATGACCTGAGGAACCTGAACACACATAAGTCTATGGGACCTGATGAGATGCATCCCAGAGTCCTGAGGGAATTGGCTGATGTAGTTGTCAAGCCACTCTCCACAATATTTGAAAAGTCATGGCAGTCAGGTGAAGTCCCTGGTGACTGGAAAAAGGGAAACATTGCACCCATTTTTTAAAAGGGTAGAAAGGACGACCCTGGGAACTACCACCCTGTCAGCCTCACTGCTGTGCCTGGGAAGTTCATGGAACAGATCTTGATAGAAGCTATGCTAAGGCACATGAAGGACAGGGAGGTGATTCATGATAACCAGCAAGGCTTCACCAACAGCAAGTCCTGCCTGACAAACCTAGTGGCCTTCTATGATGGAGTTACTACATTAGTGGACAAGATAACAGCTACTGATGTCATCTATCTGGACTTCTGTAAGGCCTTTGACAAGGCCCCTCAAAACATCCTTCTCTCTAAATTGGAGAGATGTGGATTTGATGGGTGGACTGTTCAGTGGATGAAGAATTGATTGGATGGTCACATCCAGAGGGTAGTGGTCAAGGACACAATGGCAAGTAACCCTCAGGGATTTGTACTGGGACCAGTACTGTTTAATATCTTCATCAATGACATGGTGGGATTGAGTACAGCCTCAGCAAGTTTGCAGATGACACCAAGCTGAGTGGGGCGGTCAATACGCCAGAAGGACAGGATGCCATCCAGAGGGACCTGGACAAGCTGGAGAAGTAGGCCCATATGAACATCATGAGGTTCAACAAGGCCAAGTGCAAGGAACTGCACCTGGGTCAGGGCAAGCCCCAGTATCAGTACAGGCTGGAGGATGAAGGAATTGAGAGCAGCCCTGTGGAGAAAGACTTGGGGGTACTGGTGGATGAAAAGCTTGACATGAGCTGGTAATGTGCACTCTCAGCCCAGAAAAATGACTGTATCCTGGGCTGCATCAAAGGAAGTGTGGCCAGCAGGGAGGTGATTCTGCTTCTCTACTCTGCTCTGGTGAGACCCCACCTGGACTACTGTGTCCAGCTCTGGAGACCTTGTCTCATTCCACTTGGTGGGTGAACAAGGGAGGGAGGTGAATCTTTGTTATCCCCTGAAAGGAGCACCAACAAGAGAGACAAACCCAGTGCAGCAGGTCTGCAAAGCCAGTCGAGTCACAAGAATGACTCATAGGAATGGTGCAAAACAATTTAACGGTAACAATTAACAAACTTTGTAAATAAAAGGCTTTGGCACAGGAAAGTTTTCCTCAATGACAGATTTAGGCACAATCATCGAGAGAGAGAGAAGGAAGGGGAGAGAGAGAATAGGGACAGTATAGTGGAAAGATATCGACACCCTTGGATCCTGCATGGTTGTCTTGGGCAGAGTCTTGATCTGAAGGTGATGGGTCAAGACAAAACATACGTGCTCATCCTTATATAGACTCATTAGTCCAGGACTACCCCTGAAGCAGCAACCATCTCACTTCCATGTGGTCAAGTTTTGTAGAAAGTTCTCAAATAAGCTTCAGGTGGTGTCAGTGGGATAGTGCTCCCTCCGTAAATACCTATTGATTGGCACATGCTCAGTTGTCTGCCAGAAGAAGCTAAAGTGGTTGCCCACCACCCTGCCTCCACAGGGCTCACCCTCTGTTCTCCCTCTGCCTGGGTGAGCTGTTTGAGACAAGGAAATAGCTGACTGCATGGCTGGTCTTAGACAGGCCTCAGCACAGGAAATACATGGCCGTCTTGGAGCTGGCCCAGAGGAGGGCCATGAAGATGATCAGAAGGCTGGAACAACTCTCCTATGAAGAAAGGCTGAGAGAGTTGGGGTTGTTCAGCCTGGAGAAGAGAAGGCTCCGGGAAGACCTTTATTGCAGCCTTTCAATACTTAAAGGGGGCTTATAAGAAAGACAGGGACAGACTTTTTAGAAGGGCTTTTTGCAATAGGACAAGGGGTAATGGTTTTAAACTGAAAGAAGGTAGATTCAGACTAGCTATAAGGAAGAAATTTTTTGCAGTGAGGGTGGTGAAACCCTGGAGCAAGTTGCCCAGAGAGGTGGTAGATGCCCCATCCCTAGAAACATTCAAGTTCAGGATGGACAGAGCTCTGAGCAACCTTTACAGTTTCATTCCAACCCAAAATATTTTATTATTCTATGATTCTAAGCACCATTCCTGGGAGCTGGTTGTTGAGTTTCTACATGCACTATGTTTCACTACAAAAAGGACAAATATGGTTTTTTTATATGAAGAAATATATTATCTGTGTTTAAAAATATGTAATTTAAAAAATTACTGCATATTCAAAATTCAGTGACTAACACATGCCATACAATTATTTTATTACTTAAATTTCTCTCCTATATTATTCTGATGTGTATTGAAAACCTCTAGTCATCAAGGTCATTGTTAATTACCCATATGTTAGAAGATGGGAATTAACTTTTTGATCTGTCAGTCAGATATTTATTTTTGAATAAATAAATTATAGAAAAATACTTCTCCACAAAAGTTCTGATAAGATAGGAGAAGTCAAGAAAAATATATGTCAAGCAATGCGTAAAATCACTAGGGGACGTTGCGTCTAGTCATTTTACATTTATATCAAAGCTCTTGTTCAAGCTGAGAACTAAAATTCTCTCTCTAGTAAGCTGCTTCAACTCAAGTTAGTAATAAAACATCATTAGTCTTTTCTGAAAAAAAGTTTGTTTGCTAACAATTAAAACTTTTTTTTTTACTATCTTCAGCATCTTCTTCCTGTAGAAGCCCAAAGGTGTGTCACCAACAGTAGATGTTACTAAGTAAAAGTCTATATGCAAAATTTAAGGTCAGACAAAACCTGTCTGTTCTGACCTAGAAGAAAAAGAGCCCTAATTTTAGATATGCCATGGTTTAAAAAACTATGTTCAGAATGGAGTTATTGAGAAAATGCTTTTTAACATTTTAAAACACTCTTTAAAAAAGAGGTCAAATTTTTTTTAGCCCAAAATTTGAATCTCTTTGAATATGTTTTCCTCCTGAGCATACTCTACTCTTTTCTTATCTCCTCTATGTAAAAATACACAAATAATGAAGTAACAATCAAGCCACTGTACACTTTTTTTTTCCTGGTTAACAGAACTATATTCAAGTTTGTCTTTTTTTCTGAAAGTGTTCTATTTATTAACTCTTTAAGTTAACAGAAATTGACGTGAAGAGGTGTTTTCAGCTCTTGATGTGAGACAGCTAATTCCCATTATTTGTATACCTTACCATAGAGAAAAAAGAAAAGAACCTACTGAGAGTTGATTTGTTTTTCTTATTTAATGCTCACACACTTACTAAATGTAGTCTACAGATCTGAAGAATTTCCGAGAAAAAAGACTGAAAACTACTTCTCTAAAGTACTCAACTATAGTTACTGAAAGACTGCTAAACCAGTTTTGGCAATAGTATTTATTTTGCTGTAAAAGACTAAGTAAATAAAAGTACATCTAAGACACTTCCCCAGAGACACTATTCTTACATTCAGAATTCAAGCAGATCCTGCAATAGCAGTAGGCAGTAGCTACTCCTATGACACAGCTGGAAAAAATAAAGTTCCAGGCATGCGTGTACATCTTGTCTTTCAGAAGTGAAATTTCTGATCAACAAATCACTTCTGCTGCATTTCAGTCTGTAGTGTTATGCCATACAATGAATGAAATATCTGTAGAAGAAATATTACCAAAAAATTTCAGATTTATAGTGGGGCAACATGAATGATGAGTCTGGAAAGTTCTTTACTGGGTTTTATTTTTATATTTCTTTTATGAATAGAAAAAAAGACTAAGATTCTCTAAGGAATTAATAATATCTTCAGGTTTTGTTTTTCAAAATGCATCTTGAGAACCTTAAAGAGGCCAGATATTGAAATTAATTCTGTTTTCATCCACCTAATGATGTGTGCCACTAGTTAATGCTGGTAGGCTGGGTGCTGGTGCTGGGCTTAGCATTTTAGAAAATAGGACATTGTTCTTATCAAGGTCCCAATGTGACAGTTATGAACATGGATAAACATATTCAAAAATGTAGGTGTTCTGCAACCATGTTAATTATTAAGGTAGAATGACTATTTCCACTGGAATGAGAAATGTTTCCTCAGTATAATTACATTCTCCTGCACACTAAAACCAATTAAAAAAAAATGTGAATTAGAGTAGCAAAAAATGAAACCATCCTGCAGATTGTGCAAAATGAAGACATTAACTCTGAAACAAGACACTCTGCGTGTATCCCCAGAAGTACTGGGCCTCCTTAAATCAGGTTCATTTCAATAGAAGTTGCTACTCTCTTCGGAGGTGCTCAGCACCTTGAAGGATTGGGCTTTTGAGAGATGCTTTAGAGATAAATTATGCTCTTCAACCTATATTTTCCCAGTCTACAATTCTTTACACCTCATCACTGAGTAGCCTTACATGGTAATGACTGCTGAACTGAGTAGACATCTGCAATTTTAGAAAGTAATCACAGCTTCTGCTTTAGTGCATCCCTGCTGCTTTCAACAATTTATGAACAATAGCTGATGATGGTTAAATAATTAATTCAGCTGAAAGAAAAAGAAATCTCTGCATAGATTTCATATTGTTAGGAAAATATAATGTCACAAGAGGTAAAGAAGAAGGAAGGAAAGTCTTCCTATTCTATTTAAATACAATAGTTTCCCACTTCTGCGTAAAAGATGACAGAAAGATATTGGAAAATCATGATGTCCTACCTTCTTTCAACAGATATAGTGAAGGTTTTTTTTCTTTCTTGGTCCTATCTCACTGAGCCAAAATGACATCTATGTCTATCCTGGGCTAAGTATTAGTCTGAATTAACTCCTGTTTGTTCTTGGGTTTTACTTCAATATTTTATTGTTAATTCATTTTCTTGAAGTTTCTTGAGGACAACACAACTGTGTATAAGAAAAGAGTTTGGTTGCAAGTGTTTTTGTCTACTATAAACCACCTAAACGGCCTTCAGTTTTAAAAAGGAGCCAGCATAGACATGACCTCACTGTAATTTCAGATACTTGCAAAATTCCTATGTATTTCTATTAAAATGATTTTAAGTGACCCATTGGAAGAAACACAGAGTGAACTTTCTCCTTTCACTCATGTAGCAACTGAAGAGAGAATTCGATTCTTTGGGCTGCTGTGATGTATATGACAAAAAAAAAAAAAAAAAAGGCTTAATTCAGCAGAGCTAAGAACAGCTGCTATGTAGGAGAGACTTTGGCCCAGAAGACACTTTAAAGAAATGTGAAATTACACTTACACCACTGGGCAATATACCCTGATTTTCATTAACACAAAGACCATTTCATGACAGGTAGACAATATAGAAGAGAGTGCAAATGAAAATTGCTCCCATTTAAAAGGCTTTTTTTTTCCTATCAAAAAGCAGGAGCATAATAACATCTATTGTCCTGCCCTAAATATAATTTCCTTTGTCACTCTGAGAGACAGAATATTGGGCTACATGCGCCAGCAGTCTGACTTAGAAAGACATTTCTTATGGACTACAATGGAGTAAGGAAGTTTGATACTATTCAGCATATTGCCCAAAGGATGTTAAGAGCAGACTTATATATTTGCTGGATAGCAAATACCATCTGGTAAATAAAAATCAAGATAGAGAAATGCAGTGTTTTAATTCACACTGTTAGCAAAATATTAGCAGGAAAACAATTATAAAAGTGAAAAAAATTAACTATAAAATGTTTTTCTGAACTGTGAAAGTTGATGTAAGTGAAAAGTTGTTAATGTTTTTTCTTCTACTTTAATGCACAAACTTAGATATGCTGAATTAAGATAAACTGGAAATGACCAACATATAAATACCTATATGTTTTGCAATGATGAAATATATAAAGAAAAAAGCTTACAAAAGAAGTTACTCATCCATATTTTAAATATAATAAGAATGATTCATTAAATATTTTCAAAAAAATGTGAATGAGAATAAATGGCCTGAAAAATATCTCCATTTAAATTAGGCTCAAAGCTTTCCTGAAAATGTTGTTGCCCCCCTTTTTTTAACATATTTCTTTGCTATGTAAAAGGTATCATTTCTAGAATAAAACTGAAGGAAAGCTATATACTGATCTTCAGTGCCTCCAGGTTTTGCACTTTTTTTCTCCCTATAAATCTCTTACTCACTTCTTCCTATTCCTCAATGTTTAATCTTTCTCTCAAGTTATAATCACTACCATGCTACTTGCTACTCCCCCTCTCCCCCAGTTAATAGCCTTTTCTTGCTTCTCCAAGCTTGCATAACTTTGCCTATCACATAAAAAGACACAGGTGAGATAGCAGGAGCATAAGGAGAACAGAAAAATAATATCCTAGAACTAGGAGTTTAAATATTGTGCCGTCCTCTTCTGATGAAAATAAAGCACCATTTCCTTCCAAATTAAGCCCTTCGTAGATTTCCTAGAACAGATTCTGTAGTTTTCACAGCAATTCTCTTCCTCTTAGTAACTCTTACTTTTCAAAGATAGGGAGAGTTGCAATTTATTTCTTTTCAACTAGTCTGGTGATAGCAGCAAAAAATTCTTTGTTATACAGAAAACTGTCTCAAAAGGATGGTGTGCCTCCACGATATTCACCAGAGAAAAAATTTTGCCAGCGCCCTGTGTTGTAGAAGTATAACAACACATACAAAACTCCTTTTTTTCTGGTTACACTAAGGAGAGCTCACTTTTCTCTGACATCTGCAACTACTGTTCAGATTTCCCAGAATTCAAACCCTCTGTAGTTACAGGAGGTACCAACTATCAACAACAAAGATGTCTACTTAATTTTCAATCAACTTTGTTTAAGAGTAGCAGCAAAACTATGTTATTCATCAGTGTTGATAACTGGTTCTTCTAATTGTATGTGTAACCATCCACTCACTACTCAAATACCTATTTGAGGTGCACATTTGCAGTGACACTATGTTCAGAGGCTTACTTATGAAGAAAAAACCCTAAAATTTGTTTCTGCTGAAAATAGGAACAGATGCCCTGTGAAATATCTGAATACAAAAAAAGTTATTTTAGAAAGCTAAATTAGCCCTACAACCTGTATTTGCCCTCTAAATCTCAAAGTCTTCAGGGATACCCTTGAGTGACACTATGCCTATTCTGCTTTGAGAAATAACTTCTCTTCCATCACTTCCCCCCAGCTATGCAGCAGATTCAGCTTCTCTGTATTTATACTTCCTTCCTTGGTGGTTGTGTAGCATGCCTTGTTATCTTTTTCAATGTATTTGTTATCAGTGGTAGTTGCCTCAGATACATAATGTTCTCTTCACCTGTGTAAATTCAATGTCAGCTTGAGGTCAAGTTGACACACACACACCAATATGTGTCAGAAGTGTAACTGAACTCTGCATCTACATTTAAAATTTCTCCTGACTTCTGGGACAGAGCCTGACAAATCATATTTAAAAGAAGATAGCTCCAAGCTCAGAAGTTTGTTCATCAATGTAGATTCCGTTTTCAAGGTAGACAGGACACTATTCTTGAAATACCTATGAGGAAACTAGACCTGGATAGCTATTTTAAGTTAATGTGATTCAACGATTGCCTCTTCAAAATGTCACCCAAAAGTATCTGCCCATTCATCTGAAGTCTGCTTAATGCAGGAAACAAAATTAAAAAGGACTTAGGCAAACATTTTGAAACTCAGCCTAAAGTCAGGTCTATATTTAGATTCTTAGCCATGTGGAACAAATTTTTAGAAAAACTGATCATTCAGTTTCTCAGGGAAATCAATACGACTTGCAGATAATAAGCTGTCTAAAATACTCAGGCCAATTCTTAAGTGTCTTCAGTACTTTACCTTTATCAGTTTTGTACATTGCATTACTAGTAAAGAGAAGATTTTATCAAAAGCATGAAAATTCCTATTTATTTAACGTTTTTTCACATTGACTCTTTGAAAAATAGTATTCATTACCATTTTTATTATCTTTTGTTATTCTCTTTT
This sequence comes from Gorsachius goisagi, assembly GCA_018403395.1. Lineage (NCBI taxonomy): Eukaryota > Metazoa > Chordata > Aves > Pelecaniformes > Ardeidae > Gorsachius > Gorsachius goisagi. The sequence goes on along the minus strand of BOSO01012607.1, from coordinate 1,736 downwards.
TATTGTCCATGAATACGTATTATGAGATTAAAGAAAATTAATAAAACACTTCCTCACACCCTGTCTCTTTTTATCTAGCCACTGACTTCCAAAGAGACAGGATCTCACCATGGAAGCCCAACACTTGAGTTGGAAAATACAACCTGCCGCCAACTGCAATTTCATCTGGGAGTAAAGCGTCTCATTTCCCTTGGAAGAGGTCTGAGAAAAGATTTCAAAAGAGAATTTACTAATCTTGCATCATAACTATTCTGCTCATATTTAAGGCTCTTAACAGAGTTCAAATGCTTAAGTCTCATCTATTGATTCTTATCTGTTTTACCTATCATCCCTTTATTTGTTTGTTTATTTTTAAGGTACTTATTTACCCAGAATGCTGCTTCCATTCTGGAGTTAATTCATTGTTCTCTTGAAGATTCTTCTTAAAACTGTTTATTTACACAACCCAATAAGAAGAAAAACAATATAATGTTGAGAATGTTACGTTTATTTCTACATCACATTGTCTTATTGTTTCCTTGTACTCCCCCACCAGTCCATCTAGAACCATCTTTCACTTTTCTGCGTTTAAGGCAGACTTTTTTTTTTTGGCTATTGGTAGCTCACATCATAAGAAAATAGGGTCTTAAGCTACTTTAATAGTTCTACATGCTATGATCATCTGAAAAACAAATGTTACTGAAAGTCATAATGGATACAGGATACTTGCTTTCATTATGAGAAAAAAGGTTGGGTGTATTTTTAGGTTTTGACTCAAGTTCAGTAACTTACAGTGAAATCCTACTATTAGAAACAGAAGAACCTGATAGTTTTCATCTCAATTCACAGACTGAAGTAAGTGCTAAATTGAACACTCACCTTTAATCTGTCCTGTTATATGAAAGAAATCTGAAAATTGCCTTTTTTGTTTGGTTGGTTTGGTTTTTGTTAGAGAGGACATGACCAATAACTTCTATAATCTGGCTGAAGGTATACAATTTTGCTGGCCTTTCAACATAGTCTATGGAAAGATTCATAGAATAATAGAACCATAGAATCATAGACTGTTTTGGGTTGGAAGGGACCTTTACAGGTCCATCTAGTCCAAACCCCCTGCAGTGAGCAGGGGACACCGCTAGCTAGAGTCAATTACATTTCATTCACATAAGAGTGAAGTGCGCATTACCACTGTGTAGTGTACACTCTAGAAAAACTTCGATTCCTGGTGATTTTAATTTTCTGATGATTACTACATGACAGTTATTCTCTTTTTTCTTTTAAAAGAAAAAGAGCATGATTCTTTGATTTCATTAAATAATGTTCAGAACTGTTTTTAATATTTATTCAAATCCAGGGTTAATATTAGACTCAACAGAAATGAGCAAATGGAGGATTGACTGAAGCTTTACATTTTAGACATTAAAATTGAAATGATCGCTCTAAAGAATCTGATTTTCCTCTTCACAGCTATAAGCATTATTACAAGAGGCTGCTAGAACAATACAAGCTTTTAGGCTTTTTTGGTCTTCAAATTTCCTCATATTCAAATTTCCTTCATATTTCTTCATAAAATAACTTTTCAAGAAAGTTATCATAGAATCATAGAACCATAGAAGGTTTCAGGTTGGAAGGGACCCCTAGAGGTCATCTAGTCCAACCCCCCTGCAGTGAGCAGGGACACCGTTAACTAGATCAGGTTGCTCAGAGCCCCGTCCAAGCTGGCCTTGAATGTTTCCAGGGATGGGGCCTCCACTACC
>BOSO01012606.1:31927-58395 GCA_018403395.1 Gorsachius goisagi | reverse complement strand
AGTGGGGTTGTGGAGTCTCCTTCTCTGGAGATATTCAAAACCCTCCTAGACGATGTCCTGTGCAACCTGTTCTAGGTGACCCTGCTTTAGCAGGGGGGTTGGACTGGATGATTTCCCAAGGTCCCTTCCAACCCTTGCCATTCTGTGCTTCTGTGATGTTTTCCCACCCTCTCCTCCCTCATCCCTTGCTGTGGAGCAGGCTCTCTTCGGACAGCTTGAGGACGGCCCCGGGGCATGCCAGCGGCTGTCCCGTGCCAAGGGCTCTCTCATGTCTCTGCTTCCTCCTGCTGCAGCAGCTTCTCATGTAAATGAGAGGTTTAGGACTGGTAAAGCGAGGCAAAACAGCAAGCATGGCACAATGTCTGAGACACAGCATCAGTCTGGGCAAATGAGCAGGCACGGTAAACCCCTCGCTGCTGTTTGCCCAAAAATACTTCAGTCATGTCTCTGAATAGGATGCCTTGCTGATGCACTGCTGCACAAGATAGCTCCGCTGCAGGATCAACATTGCTTGAGCAAGAAGAAAACCCGCACCACCTTATAATGCCTCTCACTCAAAATGAAGGAAGCTGCTGTCACTTAAAATGCTTCTTGTTCCATCAGGAGATTTGTCTCTCCGTGCTGCCCTCCAGCTCCGGAGGACTTTCAATAAAAACTGAACCACTGGCCATGATTGCCAAGGAAAGCAGGGTGTGGAGCCATGAATAATGGAGCTGCTCAGGTTCCCCAGGATAACGCTTCATTTATGGTCTTTATCCTGCTGCCTGTTTTCCTTCAATCGAATGAAGGAGTCACTGATTTCATTGGAAGTGCAGAAAGAAAAACTTCCAGCCTGTCTTTTGTGCTAGATACAGAAGAGTTTTGGCTTATCTCATGCCAAAGGCTACTGTGAAGCACCATCCCAGATCTCCATCTTTCCTTGTCTTCTTTGGGTAAAGTCTGGCCCTTCACTCTTCGCCCCGACTTTCATTAGTGCTTTTCCCAGCTTTTCAGCTCCTCGCCAGGCAGCTGCCAGCTGCCTCTTTTGCTGTCGTTGTTCTTTTTTACCCTACTTGCCCAAAAATCCATAATGACTAGCTAAATTTCTAAAAAGATATTTAAAAAGCTAGTCTTAATAGTACATATTCATTTCACATACCCTTCACTCAGCAGTGGATAAATCCGACGTATAAGGACATGCTTTACAGAACAGCTACGAGTAATTGGTGCTGTACAGATATTTTTGAATGAAACCATGCAAAAGTCACCTGGTTTCAAGTTTCACTATAAAATTTATTAACTTAGGGTGAAACTCTGTTCAGTTGTGAGTTAGAAGTTTGGGTTATGGGGTGGGTTTTTTTTGTTTGGAGGGACCTGACAAAGCTCAGCACTTTCACATGGTTTTGACATGAGAGCAGGCAAAGCTTTAAAGCCAATAGGTTCAGATCAGTTGCAGTTTGAGGTTTTGGAGCTGTAAAAAAGCCTATACCAACCACCAAGTAGATTTCTGGAGGTCTGAATTGTGCAAACTGAAACAAGGAAAGTCTCTGCTGCACCTGCAAGCTGCTGGCAAGCTGCGCCGTGCTGCTTTGCTGGCTGCTCGGCCTCGTTGCTGCCAGTCGAGGCGGGGGAGAGGAGGCCCATGGCTCCGGTCGGGTCTGGCACAGCGGTGGTGTGCTGGCAGGAGAGCAGGTATCAGCAAACTTCACACCCACGGGCTACGCTGGTGATCTGCTGTTCTAACATCTCAAGTGGCATCCTAGGGGCAAAATACCCCGGGCGCCTGCAGCATTTCAAGTCTCGGAGCTGGTTTTGGAGTGGCAACAGGAATGGCGAGGGTGGGCATGCAGGGGTGAAGCCCTAGGACAGGCTGGGGTCTGGCAGTCCCCTCCAGTGCTCCCATCTGCCTGCATGTGCCCTGAAACAGAGCCTGGCAGAGCTAGTATTGCTACTCCTCTGCATCTCCTTTTCCTCATGCTGACGCACATCCCAGCGTACCTGCGGCACCTTGCTGACGCTGAGGGGCTGTGCAAGGAGGATGGGGTGCCGTGGCCCAAGGGGCAGTGCTGCCCCATCCCCGTTGGTCTTCCCACGCCGTGTGGCACAGAGCCATGCTTTAGGTGCAACCAAGATGCATCTGGGATGCTCAGCGCTTCAGCTTTGAGAGCTATGTTCAGCTGTAGGTGGGGCCTTATCCTGGCTCCCATCTTGCCTGTGCTCTTGTGCAATACAGCACCAAGGTGCTTGGGAAGACTTCAGGTGGAAAGAGAAGCTGTAACACCTTCCAAGATGAGCAATGGCACTACTATTTCTTGCTGTAAGGTGAAAAACCAGATTGAAAGCCTGGTAGATCTGGGCTGTCTGCTCTTTCCTTTCTTTGTTGCCTTCATGAGCCCTAACATCTTGCAGCAAACCGCAGGGTTGTCCCCTACTGTGATTGCTCACAGTGCCTGACACAACTGGCCTGTCCCTGATTGCACTTTTTAGTTGCTACTTTAGCACATGTCCCTATAGTAAGAAGAAAATACTGACCATATTGAGACAGCGACTGGGGATGTAATGTGAAATGCTGGTTTCCCCTTACATGAGATAACATAACATAATGTAAGACAATGTAACATAATCTAATGTAACAACAAAATGTGACATAAAAAAACATAGCATACCAAACATATACATACATTGTACAATAACCTCCACTTGCCCTGTGTTGCACTGGGAACAGACTCACGGGAAAGAGGGGTTTTTTTCTCTGAATACCAGCTAAGTGCTGGGTACCTGCACTTTTTGTTCATTGCCACCATCAAGTCTCTTAAAACCAGTGTGTTGTGCAGTGAGAAGTTACTTGTGGCACTACAATTCCCTCCCCAGGGCATAGGAGAAAGAAGTTTTATTTGTGAGTGGTTTGCTTGTTCTCTTTCCCCTTGGATTGCTACTGCTCAGATTCAGCAAGTCTTCGGTGCGTTTCTGAGGCCTCCTGGGTAAGGTGGAAAAGTGACGTGGGCTGAGTGTATGTGGGAAGATCAGACATGTTTAGTTTAGGGGCAGAACTTTGTCTGCCACTGTCATTTCACTTGTTTATCAGAATATACTGGAGGCAAAATGAGCAATAAGAATAAATAAAGCCAGAGGAATTGAACATGTCAACTGGAAGCTCCTTAAAGCACCTAAGGTAGCACACCATGCCAAAAAGCTTGCTCTTCAGCTGCTGCTGGTTCTCCTCTTCCTCGCCAACAGCCTGCTCAAGCAAAGCAGAGGGATGCTGAAGTCCTGAGCTCCCGTGAGGCACCAGCAGCAGCTCCTGCCTACTCTTCAAGTACTTATCTAGACCAGGAGGACTCCATGGTCACTTGTGTTTGTTTTTAAGGAAAGAAACTTTAACCTGGAAATCTGCCAGAGAGGGAGCGCTACAAAAGTGGGAAGGAAAACTGAGGAGAAACATATAACAGGGGAAAGAAAGGGAATGAAAATGCAAAGGAGAAATAAGTAAAGGAATAAAAAAGAAAAACAAAACAGAACAAAAAATATGTCATACTATGAGGAAAATTTCTGTCTTTATTTTATCAGTGCTCACGCCAGTCCAAGTGTCAGTTCTCAGAGGGTGAGGTCTTGCATTTAAGTAAGCTGTAAATGGCAACAGTAGAAAAAGGCAGCATTGGCTTCTCTTGTTTGAGAGGGGAGCTGTGAAAGATCCATCCTGCAGCCAGGATACCTCTCCATCCTGGCTGGTCCCAGCTGAGATGTGTCTGTAGGTGGAGTAGGCAAAAGGGCTGACACTTCTGCTCTGTATGAAATCTGAGTTAAATGCACTCTCCCTTTTTCATTTTGGGAGATCTCAAGGCCCCCCATGATGTAGTGCTTCTGCTATGCAGTATCAGGAAGATGTTTATCTGTTATGGTTTCGGGACATGTGCAAATGATCCGTTCAGCTCCAAGTTTCAAGCCTGAGCAGGACTGGAAGCGGTATGTGGCCCTGAAATGCTCACTGTGGGGCAGAGAAGTCTGGGTTTCACCTTTGTTCATCACTAAATAGCAGCCTGAGAGGAAGCTGGGCTGGGCTGGATTCCTCAAAGGTGAGTGACTTTCATGTTTTACATAATAGGCGCTTTCAAAAAAATGCCCTTGGGGTTGGACTGGTGCCACCTTCCATGAAAAGCCCCTGGAGAACTTGCTTTGGCTCAGCAGAGACCATATTGGATATTGTCAGCATGTTAAAATCCTCCTGATGTGGAGGCAAGAGGAAGAACGCTCTTGGCAAAGCTGTTGCTCGTTTCAGCTAAGGGACTTGGTAAACAAGGCTCTGGATAATTGCACCTTTGAGAAGGGATTTGAGGTGAAAATATGAGGAGTTTCATCAAAAGAGAAACAAAATTTATTTGCATGAGAAGAAATACACTCAGCTTTACCAAGACTATGGTCTGGGCTGCGTGGCACATTGTTTGAAGCCCTGTCAGAGGAGATTAGTTGTTTTGCATAGTAATCATAGCTAGCATCCCAATGGATTAAAAATACCTCTTGCACCTCCACAATGGAAATTTTTTTTTTTTTTTTTTTGGATCAACCTGAGTTGCCCTGGAATAGCTCAGCCCAGGGCCCTCGCATTGCTCTGTCAGACATACAGCACACTCTGCAAGGGGCAAAACCTGTCCCTGCCTCCTTCCTCCAAGAACCATTAAACAAAAATAAACACTGTTTTTCAAGAGGGAGGACTGAACCGAAGTGGCTCTTTGAAATATCTGCCAACTCAGATGTCAGCTCTCCAGACAAATTACTATAAATGAGTGAGTGTGACTAGGCACTGTGATAGCTGGGGCAATTTCCCTGAGTGACGCTCATGGGGAATAGAATGCTGTTGAGAGTAAACTCGACAGGGCACTGACATACCTGTAGACCAAGGCTAAGGAGATAAAACCTGCCCCCTACCCCTAAGTCCTGCCATCCTTCCCCTTGGAGTTTGAATTTTTTTTTTTTTTTTGATGAGTATGTCTGATGCCATGTTAATATCGTAGATTTAGCAAAGCGAAAAATAAATGCAAAATTGGAATGGAAATTAGACCCAGGCATAAGCTAATAATAGTCTAGTAATTCACTGTGATCCAGATATTATTATTAGTAACACATTGCACTTCTTATTGTACAGTATGGAACAAAATCCTTCCCTTTTTTTTCCCCAGTGAGGTTGCTGTAAGACCTGCAGAGCTGTGCTACTTGTAAAAAGCCATCCCTTGTCCCCACAGGTCAGACCTTGGGTTTGCAGCCCTTCCTGGGCATCCAGAAGCAGAGGCAGCGGCAGCTGTGCCACAGCCAAAAGGCCTGTGGGCACGTGCATGTTGGTGTTAAGTTGTTGGAAATCAGTTGGTTTTCTGTGTAGAAAGGCTTGCGCTAGGCAGCAAGATGAGCTTACGCGCTGGCACGGGCTGATCTGGCTCCTTGGCTCAATGTCACTGCTGGATGGCACAGGACCACACTTCATGTGGGACCCAGGCACCCAGCTTTCCCGCCTCCCGTGCTGCAAAGTCGCACCGATCCCTCTGACGGAGGCAGAGGAAAGGTAATCACTGCACAAATAAAGTGGATGAACATGCATTTCTAAATTGCATTCTGTTGTATTCATATTTCTGTCTCCATCTCACCCTCATGCTCTGGTTGGTATGATTTTGGTGTAGTTTACTGTCCTCTCTCTCAGGCCAGCTTTCCAAACACATCCAATCAGTTTTATAACTCTGCAGGGGAATATCCAGTATATCTGCTTGCCAGGATAGAGCAGCAGCTTATAATAGGTTTACTTTTCGGCAAGCTGCATTCTTCAGTGGCTGGCCAGTGGGTTTTACACCAGCTGCATGCAGACTTTTGGAAGGCTCCCAGGGGATTTGTGCTGGAGAGCACCTGGGAAAGCAGAGTTCAGCTCAAGAGAGAAATCACACGCATCAGCTTCAGCAACCCCAGGCCAACTGTCTGACTGGGAATCTGCTTCATTTTTCAGCTCATTTTGGTTTCAGTCTTAAAAGTATCTTTCAGGTTCCTTCCACTAAGAAGAAAATTGCTATATAATATATAAGATTTTGAGAGGTAACACAAGGAACCACTCCTGTTGTCGTTGTCTCTGTCTGGTTGGACTTGGTCTCATGTTAAACAAGGGCAGAAAAAACAAGATGGAGTTTAAAGCCTGATTTCACGGCAGTGGAGAGACTTTGAGGTTCTCTGGTGCAAGTCTTAAAAGACTGGCTTTGTCCTTGGAATGGGTTTATGTTATGGATATGCAAAAGAGTTCATGGTTATAAGTTTCATATTTTTTTAAATGTGCTCCTGGTACAATGATGCCTAGAGCTTAGAGCTGACGGTCTGCAAATATGGATGAGCTCCACGGATTAATATCACTCACTGTTCTGAGGGCACACGAGGAACTCTTTTTCTGGTTATGTACTGGGCATGTGGCACTCTTTAGGCCAGAAAATGGGTTTAGAGCTGCACAGTTTAGCTTTGCAAATGCAGATTGAGTCATTTGTATGTTTGACTGTTCGATTCACGCGTACAACTATATCAGCAATCCGGCATAAGCCTGTTTGAAATGTGTCCCTGGCAGTCAACTGGGTATTTCTAATCAAGCCTGACTCTGGAGCTACTTCCATACTCCAAAGGGATTACACTATCACAAACCACTGGGTACCATTTCCAAACGGCATAATTGCTGAATGGCAGCTGGAGGAAATGCTGCCTGCTCCCTAATTTATAAAGATTGAAAAGTCATTTGTTTAAATGAGAATTAGCTCTTTATCTTCTGGAAAAACAAAGTATTATATGGCAATCTAAATATGCCAGAGAAGCAGTGTGTCGACATGAAGCAAGGCAGAAAATGCCGGGAATCTGAGAAGCTGTGCGTGCTGTCTTCAGCTTTGTACAGGTTTTCCCGCGGGTCCTGGAACAAGACTGGTCCCTCTGGTTTGCCCTCTATTAAAATGCCTATGATGTTATAATTTTACCTCCTTCTGAGGTTTGTTGGAAGGCTTTATCCTTTAGTGTTTGCAAAACATTTAGAGATTCCTAGTGGAATGTGTTCCGTCAATGTAAAATACGCATTATTCATCCCCTTTTTAAAATTGAGGTCTGACTTAAGGAGCAAAATATTATCTTGCAAGAAAAATACAGCTAAAATGAACAAACTAATATGCTTTTCATGAGACCAAAAACCTGAGGGACTTTATTGTTTTTGGATTTTGCTGGGGTTTCATTTTATTTAAGGTCTGGTTAATTCAGATTTCTTAGAAATCAGGCTACAATCAGCTCTGGATGAGCTAGCTACACTGGATATAGATCCACCAGTGTGGATATTTACCTGAGCAATTTGGTTTTTGACTTCTCTGGAAGCACGTTAGCCTTGATTAATACATTCAGCTGACTGAAACCAGCTCTCTGCAGGGCCAGCCGGGCTATCTCTGCACAATAATCCCACTGTGCTCTGCAAACTGGTTTTGCATGGAGTCAGCTCAGGTCTGGAAGGACTTATTCATCATCACTTGGCCTTGGCTTTGCATGCTCCAAGCCAGTTACTGCTCTCTCCCACGCATCAGTGTCGGGGAAGCTTATCAGCCCAAGTACAGCGCAGTGCAGTGGGAGCATCGAATGTGGTTTTGCACCAAAATAAACGAGCCAGCCCAGAGCTCGCTCTGCCAGGGCTGTAACACAGAGACACTCCGGCATTGCTGCTGGAAGCAGCCTGTGTCTGCCAGGGGTACTGGCTCCCTGCCGTCTGTGCTGGAGCGGTGCTCCCTTGGGGCTGCGCTCACCGGGTGTCTCCCCCTGCACTGTACAGCCGGGATGTACCATCCCTGGATGCTGGCTAGCAGGGAGCTGGCACCATCATCCTAAATTGCAGAGGATCAAATTCTCGGCTGTTGTAAACCAAGGCAGCGCCTTGGACACCAGAGCAAAGTGTGACAGTCTGCACCTGATAGGGACTAGCACAGTGCTTAGATCTCTCAAGACCTTCAGTGAATTTGCACTGGTCCTAGAAAGAAAGGGTAAGAAAGAGTCAAGCTTGTTATTCATTTTCTCATCTGTAATGGCTCACTATGCTGGAAAAGAGGGCAAAGCCGCCACAGGCAGCTCTGAAATAACTTACAGATTACTGTCCTGGTTTTGGCTGGGAAAGACTTAATTTTCTTCCTAGTAGCTGGTATAATGCTGTGTTTTGGATTTAGGATGAGAAGAATGTTGATGTTTCAGCTGTTGGTAAACAGAGCTTACACCAGTCAAGGACTTTCCAGCTTCCTCTGCTCTGCCAGGCGCACAAGAAGCTGGGAGGGGGCACAGCCAGGACAGCTGACCCCAACTGGCTAAAGGGGTATTCCACACTATATGACATTGTGCTCAGTATATAAACTGGAGGAAGAAGGAGGAAGGGGGGGTGACATTCGGAGTGATGGTGTTTGTCTTCCCAAGTAACCATTACACCTGATGGATCCCTGCTTTCCTGGGGATGGCTGAACCCCTGCCTGCCGGTGGGAAGCAGGGAATGAATTCCTTAGTTTTCTTTGCTTGCGTGTGTGACTTTTGCTTTCCCTGTTAAACTGTCTTTATTTCAACCCACAAATTTTCTCTCTTTTACTCTTCCGCGTCTCTCTCCCATCCCACTGTGGGGGAGTGAGTGAGCAGCTGTGTGGCACCTAGTTGCCAGCCAGGGTTAAACCACGACATTTACTGATTGGGAAGTTCATCATGCCACGGGTCTTGCTGAACCTGGCAACATTACAGATTTATCATTTCACACCCAGTTGTGTTTTAATGGCCTCGCAGGCAGGCTATACTGGCCTGGTGCTCACCCTCTCAGCCTTTGTCAGATATTCAGGTGCTCTTCTTGGCCGGGGACCAGGACTGGGGGAATAGATGGCTCCTTTCTCTGCTGGAGATACTGCCCTTCCAGCACCAAATCCTGTTTTTTCATCTAAAAGGCAACACATTCCCACCTCCTAAAAATGCTTCTAACTATAATTGCAGCTAGGCTTGCAAACTTGGGGGTGGGTTCACTGGTGCATTTGGACTCCTTTGTGGTCCTTCAGCAGATCAGGAGATGACTACACCAAGTTTATTTATCCAGGGGACCCAGAGGAACACATGTCCTAATCTGTTGAATTATTATATAGTGGTCCATTAGTTTTCATCCACTCAACTGTCCTAATCCCCTTCAGAGCTTCCCTGGGGATATTTGGCAAGGAAGTTGCACAGAAAGGAGAAACTCAATCAAGTTACGATGGATGAAGACAAAGAACGACAAGAAACATCAAGTCTTAAAATTCTGCTTGCAAGAGAAATAAAAGCTAAGAACACGACAGTCTGTAAGCTGTGTGGTGGCTAGGGGGCAGTTAGGAGAAGTTTGCGTTCATCACCCAACAAGCAGCCAGCCTGCAGCAGAGAACACCAAGAGTGAAGCAAACAAAATACCCAGAAATCTTCACTAATTGTGATCTCAGAATGAATAAAACCTACATCAGAGAAAAGAGGAAGCACTCGGGTCTAAAAAGAAAAGAGTGGGCTGCGCTAAATTAGCTGCATTGAGATTGTGTCATCCTGACGGTGGTTACCTCCGAGCCCTCAGAGGGCTGGAGGAGGCTGCGTTTCCATACCACCTTAGTCCAACTCTGAAGCTGCCTGGTGGCAGAGTCTCTTGGGTACTCGCCTCTGCCCCCTGTGCCGCAGTTCAGCCTTCCCTCGGGTATGACATGCAAACTGGACTGTTGGTATGCCTTGAGTAGAAATAATCCTTCAAAGATGAAGAGGGACAGTGTTCTTTTTGAACTGGCAAAATTACAGTTGTGCTTACCCAGATGGGGATCAGGGGTGTGGTGGTTTCAGGGCAAGAAGAAGTGACAAAGAGGCAGGATGGAGAGAGAGAGGTGCAGCGGGGTCAGAGGCAGGAATTTCTCACGCCACTTTCTGCCAAACCCAGTACAGTAAGGTGCAAGGTGGTTTCAGAGGAATTAAAATTTATCACTGAAAAGTTGCGGTGGACAGAATAAATTGCTGAAACTGGAAAGCAGCAAACTTATTCTCTACTCTTAAACAAGGGAGTAAGCTATAGATCTACCAGCCTAAATTTAATTTCTGGAGCAAACCAAGAAGCGAACAATCTATAAGCACCAAGAAGCCACAACCGATATGCATTTCTCAAGAACTAAACATGCCAGGGTAACCTTATTTTCTTCCCAGACAGCACCAAAAGCCTCATGGAAAAGAGAAAAGCAAGAGTTGTCAGATAACATGAGTGTAGCAGGGGGTTTGGCCCTGTATTTCCCCTGACATTTTTAGAAGCGGGCTACAGAAACATATTCTTGGGGCAAGTGGAAGGTTACTGCCCAAATTGTTGAAAACCCACTCTCAAGAAATAATTATCAGAGGTTTAGTGTCAAGCCAGGAAAGCATATCAAATGAGGGTCCAGAGGTCTGTCTAAGGTCCAGGGCACATCAGTATTTTCTACAGTGCTTGAGACACTGTAAAATGGAGAAGGTGTACTAATGAGTAGCTGGTGCGGTGCCAGGAGGAGCCGCAAGCACTTTGAAGGCAAGCCTTGGGATTCAATAGGAGCATGACAAATGGGAGAAATGGTCTGGAAAAGTAGGAAGCAATTCTGTAAGAAGTAGTGCAAAGTCAGATGAGCATGTGTCAGCAATGGTTTACACAGAGGTGAGTTGACTTGGGCCTGCAGAGATGGCCAGGTGACCTACCAGGGTCCCACACAGCTTTTTCTTTTCAGTAGGAAGATATTTTAAGATGGGGGGAAAAAATGATGAAATGGAAAAGCAGTATGCAAAGTCCAGTGCTTGCCTGAGCCACGTCTGATCCTAGTATCTGCAATCAATCCCTTGTAGTACACCCAGTAATATAACCTAAATAGAGTAAATTTTAAAAGTGAAGTGAATCCTGCATAATTTGAAAGTCACTTGATTTTTGCCATGTAAATCCACACAAAATTTGGCCCAAACCACTTAGCATGGATTAGCTTCAACTGCAATAGCCAGCAGGAAATCCAAGTACAGAGAAAGAACAAAAGTATTTTTGAGCTCAGTATTTTTGAGCAAAACATGAAGGCATTAGGAAATTATCAAAGTAAGGTCATGTAAAGTGCAGTTCTCAGACATGAGCATGACTTTCCTGCACCAGTGTTACACCTTCAAATAGATTGGGTAAATAAAGTCAGAGAAAAAAAACTGACCAAGCTTTCTCCTCTGCTGCACCTACAATATATAAAGGACTGTTTTCATGATTATGCATGGTGGAAGCACACAGATGCACACAGGTTGTGCTTGTGAGAAGGAGGAGGAGGAGGAGGATGGTGTGCCAGGCACTGTACAGACCGTTCCCAGGGATGGTCCTGTCCCCAACGTGTTAACAGTCGATGCAAGATAGAGACAAGCTGACAGGTATGGAAATGAACCCGCCTGAGGGCAAGGCTCGAAACATTAGCCAGGTCTCCTGAACCTTTTTGTCTACTGCTTCACCAGTTGATGAATCACTTTGGACTAATAAGGGTTTAGACTGGCATTAAATTCAGTGCATACCTGGTAGATAGGTCTCTACATCCCTGAAATCTCTGCTAACTGGTGCTATAGGTGGCAATAATCACAGAAAGACCCATAAAAAGCAGCATATGGGAATATCACTCGTCCACTCACAAAATAAGGGGGTACGGCTCTCATCCCATTGTCCATTGTACTGGTCCCATTGTACTGATCCAGCCGTACATCCCATTGTACTGGTCCAGCAGCGCACTGGTGTTGTGCGTAGGGCCAGCACAGGGCCCGCAGGGCTCCAGAGCACAAAGTCCTTCATGAGCACTGAACTTGCTTGTGGACAGTTTCTGATACTCTGTGTTTTCCTAGCTTAATTCTAACTTGTAGACTTAAACGCCACGTAACAAATTACATTGTCAAAGCAGACTGAGAAGAAATGAATCTTTCCAGCCTCATTCAGTTAATCCAGAATAAATAATGTGATATTTCTCAGTCCGTTGCACAGGGAACAGACTATCCCAACTGATTGCTTCTCCCTAATTGAGAAGAAATGGCCAGTTAATGCAGCTGGGAGGGAAACAGAGAGGTCTGGCACTTTCAATGCTGCAAAGAAAAGTCTCTGAAAACTCTTTTCCTTGGTGATTTGTCAGAAAGCATCCTTCCCCTTACGAGTATAGCAAAAAGGGAGCATTCCTAAGCAGAACTTAGAGGTTTTATACGTTATGCTGTTTGACTGTGGCAAAGAAGAGCAGCCTAGATATCAAAACAGACCAGTTAATCACGGGGGTTAATCAGTCCCCCACAGCCATAAATGGCCACAGGTGCCACATTACTCTTCTCTTCATATTGCACTGGGAAAGGAATTGCACACATCACTTACAGAGGAATATAAGTGTTTTCTGTTTTCCTTCACTGCTGACTGCAATATAAAAGAAAAATACAGCCTGGCTACAAATGCCCATGGGGCTGGAAGTGTTGGCTGCCTTCAGTAGACTACTCTGCCTGCTAAAAATCTGCTCTTTTCCTGATTGCTGCTGCCTCTCAGTGCTTTCAAAATTGATTTATTTCTTAGGGTCCAGTTACAGTAGCTGCCTGTGCTGCCTCCTTCTCCCGGTGATGTTTGGAGGCAGGCACTGGGAGAGCTGCTGCTGCTTCCCTGCTCCTCGCCACTGGGTCGGCACCTCCAGGAGAGCAGGCCGGAGGATTCCCAGGAGGAATGCCGACCAAACAACATTCCACACAGCCTCAAGAATGGATTTTCCACTTATGATGGCAACCATTGCACAGAACTTCCATCTTCAAGCTGAGGACCACATGCTACATCTTTTCTGCAGCTACTTTTAAACCATGGCTTGCTGCAGAGTGAGCAAATGATGGCCTAAGATTAAACGTGGAGCTTGCTGGACACATGTGCCCTTACAAGAGAAGCAGCATTGGCAGGCTGTTATTCCACAGTTCTTGTGAATGAGAAACAGTTGTGTGATAGAAATGAGATCTACAGCCTTCACTTTCCCAGTGCTTACCAGGTTAGAAATGTAACAAGTCCAGGATATTGGCTCTACGGTCCTGTAATTTCAAGAAATAAAAGATAAGGAACAACATGGCTGAAACATATACTGTTTTTCAGTGAACTGGAGTATTGATGAAAATGAAAGTTGATAGAACTGGTAAAGAGCCTTTAGCTACTGACAGAGATAGATCCCTGTGGAAAGGAGTATTATAAGTGTACAGTGTGGCTGTGTTGGAGACAGAAATGTGGCATAAAGCCTATGCTGATATTGGGCTCATCAGCATTTTCATATCCCAGTGTGCTCAGTGCTTGTGTTTACACAGCTCGCAAAAACACTTTAAAAGCCATTTGTACTGAGGAGGAATGTGCATCTGTAGGTATCAGTCACTGGTGTGCCCTGTCGGTCATGTTCCTGGGGTCTGGGGTTTGCTGAGCTGCAAGGCCAAAGGTAGGAGAAGGAGGCTCCCAGCCCACTTCACATTCCCAGAACTCAGGCTGATCTAATCCTTGTCTTAAAAATAACCTGTGGCCATCTCCAGCTTGTGCCTGCTCTCTCAAGGGCCCGTTTTGGAAAGAGGGCTTTGAGTGTATCAGCGAGGCTGGAGCCAAAGCTCTTCTTCCCGCTGGGCACACTCTCAGTGTTTGCTGTGACAGCAGTCTAAAGTCTGGCAAATTTTAGGGCTTTCAAAGGTTAGTAATGCAAGCATGGCCATCGCAGTGGGATCAGTACAACTAAAGAACACGGCTCATATAAACCTGGCCTATAGGTTTTTGGCTGCTCTACTCCTTGCACAATTTCTGAAAGTGTATGTTGAAGGCTGTATTTTTAAGTAGGGTCCATGGTGCACCAGCTGCACTGCCACGATGTGCATCTGCCGGGCCAGTACCAGCCCACTTCGTATCACTGGGCGCAGTGGTGGGCACTGGTATGGTCTCAGCACCAGGTGTTCAGCACAGGTGGAAAACATGGCCATCTGAAATAAATTCCTTTACTTTAATGCATGCACTGATAAATGACTCAGGTTCACCTATTTCTGGCAGGGAGGGATGATTGTCCCGTGTCAGATTTTAATATCACTATATTATGTCTTACTTTTATTGTGTCTGAAGCCCACAAATCTCTCTTCACCCTCCACTCCTCTCCCCAAATTTATGATATTCTGGTGTCTTTTACCCATTGCCCGTAACCATCTTCACAAAACCCAAGTCCTGCTTCAGGGAGCACGTCAGTGCTTTGTGGGGCAGGTCTGGGCTCTGATGGAGCGTGGTGGGTAACAGGGCTGCCCTGCTGGCAGCTCCCACCAGCTGGGAACTTTGGCTGAGCTGGGAAGTGCTCAAGCCCCCCTGGAGACCTCCAGGGGAAACCAGGCTGACTGGTTCCGCTGGGATAAAGCCATTTTGACAAAAGCACTGGTTATTGTTTTATCCACAAAATCATAGCAAACTTGAAAATACTGCCCACGAATGCAACTGTTTTTTAAATGAAAAAGAATTTATTTTAAAAAAAAAAAAGAAATTTAGTTTTAAACCATTTGTATGCTGTTGTGTCTTCTCACATTCCAGCCAAACACAAGGCTTTGTATACTATTTTTTGCTATTTCTATATTATATTGTGATATCAAAATTACTAGTGCACAATCCAACATTCTGTTATGACATAATAACTAAGTCAAAATACCTGGCTAATTTACTGCTGACTTGAATTATTTAAAAGTCATCATAATCAGCTGCTGCTTAATGTGTATTCCATCTTTGAAAGTCTGTTCTCTTATAAAACCTATATCTGATCAAAAATTTATTGAGTCAGTTCAGAAAGGTAATGTTTGAAATGTGATCCCTTTTCTTTAAAATTAAACTGTTGAATAATTGACTAGAAGAAGATACAGTGGCCAGCTTTGAGGACTTTGCTTCACTTACAACCATAATTAAGGATGACATTATTTCTGCTCAGCCCTGAACTTGCATGTGCACATGTAAGCATGTGCTTGTTTATATGGCTTCAGTACAGAGGTGAAAGAAGTGAACACATGGCTCACAAGGTATGTTATATTTTGTGCACAAAATACCGTGAAAATACAAACATAAACAATCTGGGTCAGATCTAAGTGATTTAACAAATGGGGAAAGGGAAAACAAAGTTGGTCATGAGGTTTTGTTCAGAACACTCCACAGCCCGGGTCGCTTTAAGAAAGGTTTGAAGCGATGCCAGATCAGGAATCCTGCCTTTCAGCTCATCAGGGAAGCATGCTCTTGGATACAGGCATGAGAAGGGAAGATAAATTATGTAGCAATCTTTCTTGTTATATGAAAGAGAAAGGAGAAAATATCAGCAAGCTTGCATTATTTGCAAGGCATTAAATGTTTTAAGGACGACTGCGAACCCCAGGAAAGTCAGAGATGAAGCTGTGTTTTATCAAAACATGTTTTCAATTTCTATGAATTAACTAATCCATTAGTGATTTTGTGTGCTTATGAAGAATTCATGGTTTTGATATAGAATTATGAGGAGTTCACATTTGATGGTTGGAAACAGGCTGATATCTCACATCTTTTTGACTATACAATTCAAACAAAATTTATTGAGTACACCCCAAATTTAATCAAAAGGCCACTAATTAAGATATGTTTTCCTCATCAGGCAAGTGCTTGGCTGTCAGTTCCACTGTTGTATAATTCTCACTATCCCTTGGTAGTTACCAGCAGTCTTATGAAAAACCTAGAAAATCTGCAAGGGAATAAGAGCTGTAGGCTCACTTTTACATGTTCCCAGAATGATAGGACAAGAAGAAATGGTCTCAAGTTGCACCAGGGCAGGTTTAGGTTGGACATGTGGAAAAATTTCTTCACCACAAGGGTTGTCAAGCATTGGCACAGGCTGCCCAGGGAAGTGGTGGAGTCCCCATCCCTGGAGCTATTTAAAAGACGGGTAGATGAGGAGCTTAGAGACATGGTTTAGTGGTGGGATGGCAGGGTTAGGGTAACGGTTGGACTTGATCTTAAAGGTCTTTTCCAACCTAAACAATTCTATGATTCTATGATAATTTCTTCATCCTGTCTCATGTCTGGAAGTAACAACCCCCAATTCTGCCCATGCAGACACACTGAGCTCTTTTTGGGAAAATCCACTTCTGCCATCACCTCTCCACCACCAGTGGCAACAGCCAGTCTGGTTGAGTTTACTGTGGCCTTGAGGAACTTCCTTCTTCAACTTCATCTAATTACTTTTAACATCCGAAGCATCCCATGGCCATTGCTCTATGCTCAAAAGTAAACTCAGTGAGGAGGCATTTTATTCGCATTTCTTCCTGGGGGAACAAGGAGGAATGCTTGAATATTTCCCAACCTCAAAAATAAATTAACAAAATCTCAAACTATAGGACGTTTATCTCCCAAACAGCTTTTCCAGGCAGAGAGGTGATCTGCAAGTAAAGCTTTCATAAAAGGTTGCAGCCATCCCTCCTATAGCAATATCACTGTGAGTGTTCACTCTACCGTAATCTGATGGATTTTTCTGAGTTTAAGCTCACTATTCTACCTTAGATGAAGCAGGCAATTTTGTGTGCTCTGCCTCTTCAGCTGACGTTCTTAACACACAGTAGCACAGTATAGTAAAGAGCAGACGTTAACGCCCATTAACCTGCTGACCACTGCGAAACTTTTTATATATTCCTCGTAATTACAACTTACACTGCAACCAAGAGCAGAAGAATCAAAATGAGTAGCATGCGAAAGCTTTGCAAAGATATGAAGGGCAAAAGGGCTTATGAGGTCTAATTTATTTTGAGTCCTCTGTGATGCTTTGAAGAAATCCTGAGCAAATGATTCAGCAGGGTTATCTGAGGGAACTGGCCACCAGAAGAAGAGGTGTCTTGTTCAGTCTCTTACAGTTTATCTGCCGCCTGTCTCTGCTCTTCACTATAATCCAGTTAAACAAATATAAAACAGACAGATTAATTCATTAAGCTAAATGACGATTTAAAGGGACAATGTTGTAGCAAGAAGACCAGAAGAGGCTGGCCACAAGAATATGCCCTTGATGTTTTTCCTGAAGTGAGGCATCATAGAGGAGCAGGCACTCAAAGAGTTAATATCCTTTCTGTAGGCTCGAAATTTGAGTTGGGATGTTTCAGTTTTATCTAGGCTGTAATCCCATCCCTTAAACACTGCCTAATCCAGAGAAAAGGCACCATCAATGTCAGAAAAAACATACTTTTAGCCAAAGTAACCACAGTCTTTGCATTATTGCTTTTACTTTTGACATCCTTTTCTCCCATTTGGCCACAAATTTCAGCGTCCCACTCCCACTGGGCCCAGGGCAGCGATGTGTCCTCTGCAGAACTGCTGAGCATGGAGCTGAACCTCCGGGGCATCAGGACACCCCTTCAAACCCCGCATGGCCTGGCAGCTCTACCCACCCTTTGCCCAAGGCAGTCGGCAGCTCAGTAGCTGCAGGCACTGCCACACAAGGGAAGGGATTTGGTGACATTACACAAGAATCTGCAAAAAAGTCCTCAAGCCCTGTGCCTAGAGCCTTGAACTTGTGCTGGATTTCACCTATGAAGTTTGGGATTTAAAGAGATACACATGCGGGTGTGCTCTAAGGATGTATCAGATCATGGCAAACAGGTAGAAAAGTTCAGCTGGAGCAAAGAGAGTTGCCTCTTGCACATACACTGTGACCAGATCTTCCTTAATAAGGTCTCTTTTGTGGATGACTTTAATTAAATGGGCTGTCTCACAGAAGCAGGTGTATTTTAATGCAGGCAGGTTCCTAGTGTTAATATAGAGACAAGTATGTCAGCGTGAGCAGGCCACTGGGTATCGGGGCTAAATTCAGCTACAAGCTTGGCTGAGTCGTCTGCAGGCAAGAGGTTAATGTCAGCACTGTCCTTAGGAAAGACAGACTCTTAAAATATCATATGAATATATGCTCTTCTCAAACTACAAAAATCTGCCAGGCCCATTGCCAAGAGGAATTGGGTTGCAGACGCTGTGGCTTTGCTTCCTTGGTGCTCCTGCAGGATGATCTACACACAAATACATTTCCAAATCCAGGACAGTGTTTTTCATCTTTAAGCAGCAGCGGGTGCCAGGGCACTCTCCCCCAGCAACCATAGACCCTCTGGATGAACCTGGTTTCCATGGGGCTCAAACTTCGAGGAGGAAAATTCCTGATTAATAAAATCCATGTCTTGCTCTCCTATCTGCTCTGTGCAGCAGCCTGCAAAGATGTTGCTGAGCACTCGTTCTGTGAGGCTTCAGGCTCATTGCACTGCGTGTGCAAGTTATTTTTGTGTGCTTTGAAGCCTAAAGTCTTGGTATGTAACTTCAGGCAGTCAGCTGAGGCACCAGAGGCAGGAGCAACATCCACCTTGGGCTTCCTCTGCAGCGAGGAGAGAGCAGATCCACCAGAGGCTGATTTGGATCCTATTTGCAAAACCATCCTATTTACACAAGGAAAAATGTGCGTGTGTGTTTCTGTGGGTGTGCAAAGAGGTGTATGTAAGTGTACTTACATTCTTACAGTTTTACAGGACAATTTGATGCTGTCTGAAAATGCAGACTAAGGTATTTAAAAGCAAAGAGCATACCTATGGAGAGGAATACAGTATCCTGCTAAAAATGTTATATGTCTGATCTGGGAATACTTACGGTTTAAGTGGGCTATAAAGGAATACTTAACTGCTTTAGTGCCATGAAGTGATGACCCTTACGTGGTCTTGGGGGACACTGCACGGTCTCCGTTAGCTGCCACTCCACTGAAAAGAATGGGAGCGTGCATAACAGAGCCAGCCCGGAGGGAAAGACTGCCTCTGGGAACTACCAGACGGTCCTCTGCCTGATATAATGCTCCAATGTTTCCAAAACAATGTCATTCTGCTATCCTAGATGCAATGCATGCTATTCATGAATTCCAAATCAAAAGCACATGTAGGCTGAGCCCCACATTTTAATACCTGGAATAGTACTGCTGTTGCTATACAAACCATAAACCATTTTTGTAAGGAAGAGATATATATTGGCCACTTAGTTCATAAATCATTTTAGGTAGTAAGGTTGTGTGGTGGAAAAAAAATATTTAATATCATTTTTTAACAAATAAAAGTGCAAAGTTTGGCTTATTTGAATTTATGATATATCTTACTGGAAGCTATTTGGACAATCCCTGCACATTTATTTTGTCCTCGTGAGCATTGCTAATTTTAGCGTGAATGATCATTCATCTAAGAATTCATGCCTGAAATTAAATGTTTCACCATTTGTTATTCTCTTCTCATAAATGTTTGTACCCGGCCACGAGGGAGAAAGCACAGAGTGACTACGCAGCTCCCCATGCAGCACAAACAGTGAGTAGTAGCAAGAAGCATTCGGCCACTTTTGGAGATGAACTAAATCAGTCCAAGGTAACATTAGACATAAAGTCCTCTGCATTCCTTTCGTGCTCCACCAGAGAAACAATGTCATCCCCAACCCAGCATAGCTCAGTTCTTCCCAGACAGAACCTCAGCTCCACCGCTGAGCTCACTGGAGTTGGTGGCAGGATTAAACAGGCCTCTCCCCTGCCGGGCTGTGAGGGAGCTGAGCGTGGAAGAGGGACTTCAGGCTCTCCTGCCTGTGTCCATGCCCATTCTTCCCTTGGTTCGTCAGGTGCCATTGGTGTTGGCTTGCATCTTCCACCCAGCGCAAAACGAACAGCAGGGATTTCATAATCAGATATGAAAACCAAATCAGGGCCTTTAACAAGGATGCAGGTAAGCAGGATCAAGACCGACTGTGTGCTGGTACGGACTAAACCAGAGCACTGCAATCAGGCCTTTGTGTTCCTCAGCAGCGCTGCAGCACTATATTCCACCAAAGAGTACCTAGGGTGATGCCTGTCTCCCTATGCTTTTTAATTCAAAAAATCTGACGGTGTCCCTTTATCATGAGATAAAGAATCTAGAAATCTGGATTCACAGGATCACGCATAATGTATTACACCACTGACCAACTTCACCACTACAAGAACAAGCGCAAAGCAGAGGTCAGTCTGCAGCCAGCAAACTGGAGCAGTTGGGAAAAGTCTGCTTATAAGATGAATATGCTCAGCTAAACTCAAAAGCGTAAGTGTAATCAGCATAAGGCAATCAATTCCTACAGAAAATCTTCAGACCGGTCACGATTTCCTCTGCATCTTTCATAACAATTTAACTCCTTGTCCTAACAAATTTTCTCCTTATCTTTTATCCTTCATTTTCAGTCCTAGTGATGTCCTCTTTCATCTGGTGGGGATCCTGTTATTAATAATGCTGAAGCAGTGCCTGCTCATAATCTTTCCTGTTGCTGACCTCCAAGTCCTAGAACGTTTGGTGCGAAGGACATTTTGTTTATCTGATACATTGAGTCTACCTTTTTTTTCCCAGCAAAAAATAATCTGTCTGGATTCTGCTGAGCTAACTGTGCATGTCTGTCTAGCATAGACTCAGGCTAGTATAGCCAAAAAAGGCCAAAGAAAGGTGTAAAAAAAAAAAAAAGGTTCACAGGGGAAAAAAAAGCCCTGAATTTCAAGGTCCCTAAGTTTGGAGAACAGGAATATTCATATGTTGAATAAGAAATAAACAACAGCAGGAATGAATGATTCAGGATTTAATTGCAATATTAGAATTACTGTTAATTCTGCTACCCAAAAAATAAACCTGTAATTAAAAGCGAATACAATTCATTGCCATCAATTACCATCCCAGGCAACTGCGAATGAAGGAAGACAAGGCATAGCTCATGCTGTGGTTGATGCTGCAGCAGCCCAGACCCATGGCCTTGGCTGGAACCTCCCATGCCATGTGAATTATGATGTACTCAAACGGCCTTTGTGGCTGGAGCTTTAAAGGTGCACGTGGTCATTTGGGCTGCTTTCAAAATGGGTAGTTTGGTCCTTGAGAGCTGTGGCTGGGGTGACTACTAATTTTCAAGTTCCTCTGCTGCCATACAAGGCTGCTTAAGTGCTCCCTTTTGGCGTTAGTGCCAAGCGGGCCAGTGGTGCTTCGGTAGCACGCTCCTACGTCGAATATCACTGCACGGGACCTCCCGGCTCCCCTCCCTGCTCATGTTTTGTGCACCAGTATGATGCCTTCCCTCTCCCTCTGCTTCATCCCCATGAAAAGAGGGTCTGAAAAAAAGTGATCAATAAACTAACAGAAATACAATCAACATTGCTGGTTTACATTAAGGTGAATGAATGTCCCATGATTGGCCTCTAAGGCACTTTGCGAAGGGCAGAAAGCATCAAAAGGCCATGCTAACTACATTTCAGTAGCTTTGGGGTTTGCTTTGTTAGAGATTTCCTAGGCTTGTAAGCACATCTGAATCCCACACGCCGATCAATTCTGCTTGGCCAGTTTCTCTCCTTGGTGCTTTCATCTCAGTTTATTGTTGACTGTTCATGGTTGACTTACACCTGCTTTGATTAATTCGTGGGCTAACCATTAGCCTTCCCTGGTAAAGGTGGATTTCTGCTAACTACCCCCTCTCCTTTTTTTTCAATGCTATGTACTTCTAATTACATGTCCTGCCAAAGATGACCGAAATTTGTGTGTCGCGCTGGCCTGCCTTAGAGAGAGCAGTTCAGAAGGCGGTGAATAACACTGCTCATAGTTTTGATCACTGTGTTAGTTCTGTTCCTTCGTATTTGTAGATTTGAAATCAGTAAGATTTTCTCAGTGTTTCCGTGCCTTACATAAATAAGCCTTAGTGGGAACCACCTCATTCCAAAATGAAGACAGCAAGTAACAGGCTCAGTCATTTGGAAAGAGCGATTTGTTAAACAGAGCAGAGCACTCGCATTACTTTTGGTCCATCTTTATTGCTTCCAGAAGGCAACACTCTCAGGAAAGTTTTCATGGCCAGATGTTCAGCTTTTCCAGCTGTTGAAATATTTTTGGAAGGCTCATCAGTCAAGATAAAATTACAGGTCACTGGGAATACGCGCTGACCTTTGCAGGAAGAAGGTGGGTTGGCTCACAGGCCGGCCTTCCCAGCCAAAATCTGCTAGGAGGTGAGTTCTGTGACGTCTCTAATTGGACCTCATTATTCAACCTAATGGCCTCGCTCAAGTCTGGGTATTATTCTGCAGGACAGCAGAATCACAGCCTAGCAAGGCCTGGTATTTTCAACCCTGGCAAAGCAGCAACTAATTTATGTGCTGATTGTTACTGTGTGATTAACATCACCTACTGATGGCCATTCCTAACAAACATGTTGTGATGCCCTAGCTGGCACCTAGAAGCATCTTATTGCACAAATGCGAGGGGTCTCTGAATATGACCCGCAATGCCAAAACCCAGTCCTGCAGGATGGTGTTCTCATTGCAGCTTGTGAACGGAGGGAAAACCAGCCCTGGGAGTCCCCTCTGCTGCCTCAACACAGGCATCCAGCACCGCCTGAAATCTTACCTACCCTCGCATTGCTGCTCCAGGAGTAGAGAGAAAGCTTCCTAGCAGTCCTGTATCACATCTGCCAACCCCAGGCAGGTGCCCTGGGTGCTTGAAAACCTTTTGAATGACACTGGGTACTCATGTGTGGGCAGCTGAACCTGCTCCTGGTGGGCATCCAGCTGAGCGAGGCTGGCCATGGGCTAATGGATCTACACAAGCACGTGTTTCTAGTTCTGCTGTATAAGCCCCAGTCCCCACACGGAGAGGGGACACAGACCCTGAAGGTTCTCTGTCACAGCTATTAGTCCCATCAGCAGGTCACTGCACCCTGGGTGTCCTAGACGGCAACTCCTTCCTGCAGGCAGCTGAACCAAACCGTCCACCTTCCCTGGCTGGAAAGACAGCCTGGACACCCAGTGCTCAGGCAGGTTCCTACGTACTAACACCCACACGCAGGTTTCTTTGTCTGGAGTCGAATCGCAGTCCTGGTTTTCCAGGGGCAAGTTATATTAAGTGTTTCCAAACAATAAGGCCTTTGGTCTGCTTCTTAGATTGAGCAAAATTAGCATGAGACATAAGAGGTTCTTGCTAGGGAGCTGTGATTTTAGGTAGCCAGGCATTTAGTTACCCATTTTTTAACATATCAGTATATAATTGAAAATTGCGATCTCATGGGGACAAAGTACAAAATCTCACCTGCCTGATTATAAAATCATTAACTATTTTATTGTTCTTTGCCATCTTTTTTTGGGGGGGAGGGGAAGTAACAGTCAGGCATGATTCCAGTTAGAAGAAATCACAAATTAGACTTATACTGAAATAGCACATTTGGTAATTGATTAAAATTGTCACTGCTTTTAACTTCTTTCATTCAATTCATTTAATTCAATTTCATTTAATTCTTCCATTCAATTGTAATACTAAGGTGAAGAAAGCATCCAGCACAGTTAGATTAAGCTCTCACGACCAGCATAAATTGGCCTAAGTGGAGGCTGACCCCAAAAGATCTGATTCCAGCTGTTTGTGCCCTCTTGTTCCAGCAGCAGTGTCCCTGTAGCTGTGGGATGAACCGAGTCAGGGAATTATCATCTGAAAAGGAGTTTTGCTGGGTTTTATACCTGGTTAGTTCTCAGCCAGATGTGGCTCAGCCAGGGACAGGCTCTAACGCTGGCACGAGAGACAGGGGAACAAGTGAACAGGGATCAGCTTAAATCTATTATGAAACCGCAGTCTGGAAAAACATCTAACAAATTTTGTATTTATGCGTTGGGGCAATAAATACATTTTGCAACACTTGGACTAGGTGAAAACTACTAATAGCTTAAACGCTAAAGCCTTTGTTTTCCCTGCAAAGCAGCAGTGACTGATCAGCAGTCACTCTTGCGTGCTGATCTTGCAAGTCTAACAGACTTTCCCCACTGCTGAGTGAGTCCCAGATGGTTCGTACAGCTATTTGTCCTACATACTTATAAGGATCCATTATCTGGATAGCTGACTCGTGCAGCAGCTTTTCCAACCCAGAATATTTCCTCTCAGTGCTCTGTGCTACGGTTTTCAGGCATGCACGCAATATTTTAATTGATATATTTATTATTTATTATGGAGTCATTCCTTTGGAAAAGACTTTATCACAAAAAAAGAGCATGTTTAGTGCCTCAGTCAGAACATATTGAGGATTGAGGTTGTTCCACTGCCGCAGGGCCAGAAATTTTGCAGCTGAGATTGTCATAAACCAAGCACCTGCCTGGTTCACTTTTGGATGTTTATGCCAGCGATGTTAATCTTGCAGATCTAAAAAGCAGGCTACAGACCTCATGAAAGAAGGCAGGAGCCGTCTGATGGTTTGCAGGGCAGGGTGAGGCTGCAGGAAAAGATTATGCTTGCACTGAGGAAAAAGTAGAGCTTTTTTTTTTTTTTTTGTGCGAGCAGTCCCGCAGTTTATATAGTTGACAGCCTTGCCTTTCAGATGTTATTTTGAAAGACCAGTGGGAACAGTAGGATGCATTTTGCTGAGGCAGGAGCCACTACCCTCTTAAGAAATACTCCTGCAAAGCTGCAAGTCGCTGGTGTTACCTTCCAAAGAAGCAGGGGGTGGAAGCCATCACCGCGCTGCAGCGGGCTGCCCAGTGACACCGAACCACGTGCCTGCCCGCATAGCCCCCCGGAGCCCCCGGATCCCTGGGCTCTGACGCAGGGACCGCCAGCCCTGCATGAGCAGGGGGAGGCTGATGGAAAGAGAGGGGGGATGAGATGTTCCTCTTTGGGGCCTAGAAACAAATATGTGGGGTGGAGAGACCCAAAGTTATCACCTCTGTGCAGCTCTGCACTGGGGTGTTTTAGGTCAGGGTCATTGAGGTGCTGGAACGTGTCCAGAGGAGAGCAACAAAGCTGGTGAAGGGTCTGGAGCACAAGTCTTATGAGGAGTGGCTGAGGGAACTGGGGTTTAGCCTGGAGAAGAGGAGACTGAGGGGAGACCTTATTGCCCTCTACAACTGCCTGACAGGAGGCTGTAGCCAGGTGGGGGTCGGTCTCTTCTCCCAGGTAACGGGCGACAGGATGAGGGGAAATGGCCTCAAGTTGCGCCAAGCTGCACCAGGGAAGTTTTAGGATGGACATTAGGAAAAATTTTTTCACTGCAAGGGTTGTCAAGCATTGGAAGGAGCTGCCCAGGGAAGTGGTTGAGTCCCCATCCCTGGAGGTATTTAAAAGATGGGTAGAGGAGGTGCTTAGGGCCATGGTTTAGTGGTGGGATGGCAGGGTTAGGTTAACGGTTGGCCTTGATGATCTTAAAGGTCTTTTCCAACCTAAACAGTTCTATGATTCTCTGATTCTATCTCTGCCTGCCAGTGTAGGACTGGATGTCCCATTGGCATGACACAGTGCCCCACAGGAAGCATAGCCCTGATATAAGCATAGCAGCTTTACAGCTTCTTGTCTGCAACTGGC
This sequence comes from Gorsachius goisagi, assembly GCA_018403395.1. Taxonomy (NCBI): domain Eukaryota; kingdom Metazoa; phylum Chordata; class Aves; order Pelecaniformes; family Ardeidae; genus Gorsachius; species Gorsachius goisagi. Next base: position 33,045 of record BOSO01012606.1, on the reverse strand, counting down.
TCACACATCTGGCCTGGCTGGAGAAGGGCCCAGATGTGTCTGTAACCAACATATCGATGGACGACAAGCTCTATGGCACAAGCATCACATTTTTGTCCAATGCATAGGAAAGCACGTGTGTTATAGTAGCACAAAATGTAGTAAACAACCTCCATGTAGGATAAATAAACAAGGTGGCATCACTGAAATTAAGGGTGGTTGATGTGTTGCCCTGCTCCTTGCAGAGCTGTTTTCACCTTGGCAAAGGGGGGCTCAGCTATCATTTGGAAGTGTAGCACGGCCGTTTTTCACTGCCTGAATCACAGAAACCTGCTTTGCCCCATGCAAATGTTTAGAAACAAGAACCATGACCCCTCTTCATGTGCATAAGTCATGGGCCCCAGCCAGTGCAAGAACATTATGAGGAGAAGATGTCACTGCAGCAGGTGCCACAGCTGCTTAACAGTGGTTTTTTCTTCTCCTTTTCTGAGCATATTCACTGTTTGCTGAACTTTATACTGGCTTTATATTGGCAGGTTTTCTGGCTTGACATGCCTCTGAATTATACAGGAATTCTGAACTCCTCCTCAAATCCATTTAAACCCCCTATTAGCACAGTACTTCTGCTTAGACTAGTTGAAAAAAAACCTACCCAAAACAAAACAAAACACAAAACCAACAATAAATGTTGAAAATGTAACTTTGCCATGGCCCCAACAACTACACAGTCACTTGGCGCCTGCCTTCATAAATCAGCTTACAGTCCAGCTGAGATGAGCTGCTTTTAAATACCCTTTTATTACTTCACAGGGTATTAGCTTTTTGCCATCACAGACTCAAAACAAGCCTGTGCTTCCTGGAACTGTTTGGACTCCATCCCCTCTTCTACTTCCAAAACAGAGACTTGTTTTAAAAAACGCTGTGCTGCTTCAGACGGCACCACTACCAGGGGCAAGCAGATGATAGAGGAGAAAAGGTGTGAAGTAGCTGAGCAAAAATGAGGATAGCAGAGGGAGAAGAGAAGGCTGCGGGGAGACCTGATTGCGGCCTTTCAGTACCTAAAGGGGGCCTATAGGAAAGATGGGGAAAATCTTTTTAGTAGGACCAGCTGTGTCAGGACAAGGGGGAATGGTTTCAAA
>BOSO01012606.1:0-25553 GCA_018403395.1 Gorsachius goisagi | reverse complement strand
TTTGCTGGCCGGGCTGGTGACCCCACGGGGGACCCACACTGGAGCAGTCTGCTCCTGAGGGACTGCAGCCCATGGGAGGGATGGACCCACGCTGGAACAGTTTGTGAAGAACTGCAGCCCGTGGGAAGGCCCCAGGCTGGAGCAGTTCATGGAGGACTGTCTGCTGTGGGAGGGACCCCAGGCTGGAGCAGGGGCAGAGGGTGAGGAGTCCTGCCCTGAGGAGGACGGAGCGGCAGAGGCAGCGTGTGGTGAACTGACCGCAACTCCCCTTCCCCGTCCCCCTGCACCGCTCGTGGGGAGGAGGTGGAGGAAAATGAGTGAACTTGAGCCGGGGAAGAAGGGAGGGGAGGCGGGAAGTTGTTTTAAGATTCAGGGGGTTTTATCCTCTCCTACTCTGATTTGGCTGGTAATAAATTAAACTAATTTCACCACGTTGAGTCTGTTTTGCCCATGACGGTAACTGGCAAACAATCTCCCCCTGTCCTTACCTCCACCCATGAGCCTTTCAATAGATTTTTCTCTGCCCTGTCCAGCTGAGGAGGGGAGTGACAAAGTGGGTTGGTGGCACCGGACGTCCAGCCAGGGTCAACCCATCACACACACTTTGCAAATTTGCCTGGCCAGGTCTTATCTCCCAGTCCTCCACCTGTGTAACTTCAGCAAAATATGTAAAGAAAACTCCTGTAAAATTTGAGTAATACAACCATCATATCAGCTGCGTATACATTTCTATTTTGAGAAGAAAAAGCTTTGTGTATTTTGATTAATTGTCTTTGACAGACTAATCTAGGAGCATGAATAGGTTGTATTATAGACTATTAACTCCCTAGCAGTTCCAGTGCCGGGAGTGTTTCTAGGGAGGCAGGTCTCCTTTTGATCCTACCAGACCTTAATGATGCTGTTTGTATTATTATTAGCAGTGGCATTTTTAAAAATTCTGTATTAATTGAATCCTGATTTCTTCATTTTCCACATACTGTGCTTTTCCATGAGAACCACGACTCATGCCAATAAATGTCTAGAGAAATATCTTCACCTTGTAAGATGCAAAATCCATTCTACCATCCGGTTAATTTATGGCAGCAATTTGGAAGTCTGCTGAGCCGGACACAGCTGGCTGGCAACGAGCACATTGTTATTAAAGATGAGCAACATGTGACATTAATCTCAAATTAATTTTTGAAAGAAAATGCATGCAAATTGCAATAACCTATAATAAAAAAGTAAAAGAAAATGGTGCAGTACATACTTGCAAAAGTTCATTTCTCTATCAGGTCTATACACATTAATTGGTTATTCCTATTTTTATTCAGTGGTTGTTTGAGGTAGAGAAGAGACGAATAGAGACCCAACTATTGGATGTAGCGGGGCTGAAGTCCTTTGGTGGAGCTGACCGGAGGGCTTGGATAACCCTGATGATAACTTCATTTACCCAGCTGCAGAAACACCTTCGAGGAGCTGAGGCGGGTTGTTGAAGACGCAGGTGTCATTTTGCGAAACTGCTACTCACGTGAAAACCACAAACTGTCAGGTCTGCGCCAGGACTTTAATAATCTTGTGTAAAGGCGGTGCCTCTGTAAAGCCCAAACGCTGGCTGGGGTTTTCTAACACGCTCTCCCAGGTGGGCAATATAGAGATCATGCCGTATCGGAAAGAGAGAGTTTCTGCAGAAGGGTTTGGCAGTAAAATGAACGTCGTTTTAATTGAAATTTTCCATAGGAAACATTGCCTTTTCATGAAAAGCTCCGTACATTCAAAATGTTTAAAAGTTATTTGTTTTTTTTCACAGCTGGTAATCATTTTCCCTCACCCAAAACTGCTGAACATTTGGGGGGTTTCTAGCAGCACTGTTTCAATGAAAAACAACAATGTTCAAAGAAAAGGTGTATCTTTTGAAAGATTTAATTTAAATAAATTTCCAGTTTATCTTCAAATAGAATGCTTTTGATGGAAATCTATTGGCCTGCCCTTTTGCAGAGAAAAAATCTTGCTCAAAGGTGGCAGAGTAAATCCCCCCAAGTCATTTACATCGAAACCCTACAAAACATTATTAGGAAACGGAAACCTCATCAAAATCACTGCAAGTCAGCCTCTACATATTTGTTTTCTCTGTGTGATCATTTTGAAAGCACACCGTAAAGTTTTGGTAAAAGCCAGACATCTGACAGCCCAAGCTTGAACAGTCAGAAACATCAAACGGTGCCTTAAATCCTATAGGGGAGCCATGGGGATGGGCTGTGTGGGATGCACTTTTCTTCAATGCTGGCTGTAGGAGGCTGGGCGGGTGTTGGTTTTTTAATTTACAGAAATCCATAGCACATCCTAGGAGGAGAGGTGTGTTTTCCTGCGAGTGCTACCGTGTCCAATCACTGTAAACCACTGGTTTTCCAGCTGTTCCCCAGCCCCTGCAAACCCCAAACTTTTGCCTGGACACAGTACCTTCAGTGGGCACTAAACACAGCCAGTGAGGGGGAGAAATTGCACATAAATGCTGAGTATTCTGCTTCACTAGTAGTGCTATCAGTGAAATGGCCCAGGGTATTTCTTGTCCTGCATCCAGCTTGCGGCCGAGCAGGCGTTTCGCTTTTCTCTCAGCCCAGCCCTGTGACGTGAGCGGCCGTAAAGGCAGCCTGGTTAGAAGGGAAAAACTGCTGAATGGAAGAAATTGTCTGCTGAAAAACATGTTCAGAGAAAGGGCAGCCAGCCTGAGACTGCGAGCCTGGGGATGGAGCTTGTGAACCAGAAACCTCCCTGAAAAGTGCAGCTGGGGTACCTAGAAACCGGAGTCATCCTAAGATACCACCAATGAGCAGAAAAACAAGGGACTGCAGCAGCAACTTATCATCTGAGAAGGTGGAAAACAGTCTGGGAAAATCAAATTGCTCTGAAAGAACAGAAAACATTATAGTGTATTGGCTGTTACAGATGAAAACCAGCATCTATGGGCTGCTCGAAGTAAGATGTCCTACACCCTGTGATGTCCCCATGTTATAAAAAGAACTTAATTTTTATCCAAAATGGAGCCCCTCTCTCTCTGGGAGTTTTCCAGTTGAATTCCACACAAACTTTATACAGGATCTTGGACTCTCACCAGAGATGCCTGGCTGACCTCGAACTCCATGAAGCGAGACTCTGTTACCTTGTTGGTTCAGTCTGTCCTGCCCTGTTTTAGGCATGGCTGGGTGTATTGTTCCTCCCCCAGACTGGTTTTTCCCCCCTCTTTTGGATGGTTTGCTCCTTCTGAGAACTGTCTAATTTGCTTCATGTTGATATTATATATATTCATATAAGTAATCTATCATGAGTGTATCTGCTGTTCTGTTGTTAACAAGTCTGCTTTGCTGATGATAAGTTGTAGTAATCAGTAATAGTACATAACTACTTGGCTGTTGCTGTTATTGGTCGTACTACAATACTAATTGATTCTATTATTGATTGATACCATACTATTGATTGATACTATAAAAGTGATTATTGCTAGTAATTTGTAATAGCTTGATAAATCTATATTTGTTCATAGTCAATTTATCAGTCATAGGTATATTTGCTAGCGGTGATTTTTGTGGTAATAAAATAGAGAGGTTTAGAGGACAACACCTCTGTGTCCTTGCATATTACAGAATCGCGATCTCTACACTAACCCCTTAGGTCGTGATACCCCATCAGGACCCTGTGTTACCATGCTGTGGTGGATGTGCCATGTGTGCACTGAGCTGGTGAGGTCTCAGTCCGTGGGGTCCCTGTGAGGCAGGGCTGGGGAGGCAGCTGCCCTTGCCTTGGGTTTGGAACTCTGCAAAGCGAAGAAAGAGGAAAACAGCGTTTTCAGATTTGCTCAAGAAGGTGACGTTTTTCTAAGGGCATCAACACACTTTACGGTAAGGCAGAGAGAAATGTCTATTTTTTCTTCTTTTTCAATAGGTTCCTTTTTTATGAGGTAGCAGTGGTGGCCGTAGATCAAAGCAGACTGTGTGATACGCTGCAGATGATGCATCCACCTTTGAAATACACTTGCTTGGGTTGAGCGCTTCTGGGCACATGACAATTTGATTCACTTCAGGTGCTATAGAAATCTGTCTGTTATTATTATTAATATTAACAATAGTAATAATAATTTTTCCCCTACACTTTCATTGTTGTTTCCTGACATTATGAGCGGCTGGGGAGCTTTGCCCCTGAAATCCTGAAGCAAAGGCACTGGATCACTGTGTACAGGAGATGGGCATGCTCCATGCAGAATCACGGGTGAGGCAGGCTCTGCTCCCACCACTCACTTTTCAGATGACCTCTTGCTGCATTCCTATGGAAATGCCATAAGCCGAAGGAACCATTTGTGGGTTTTCTTCTCCATCCCTCAATGAGTCTCACCACTTGGCAACTGTAGTGTAAATGCTGAAGCCAACAACATGACAAGTGGGTGTTCTTTTTCCTGGTTTACTCTATTCGCATGATTTTCTCAGGATTTCAGAAATCTTTCTTGCACGAGCACAGGCTCAAAGAGCAAAATAGCTGTGTACATAGAAGGGCAAAGCTGCCTGAAAGGGAAAATACTCTTAATTCCTCTAACCTGAGAATCTGATATTGAGAAATGCTGGGCATGCACAGCTTCATAGCTACTGAACTCACCAGCAACTGCCAGTGCTCGACAGCTCCCAAAAGCTGATGCTTCCAAAACCAGAAGCTCCCTATGGGAATATATTGCTAGTCTGAGGTGACTTGTGCTGAAAAACTTTAGGCAACTACACAGGTTAGTTAGTGGCTGGCCAAGCTGGGCTAATTTTAGAAAGCTGCAAACACATAACTCTCAGCCAAAGGTGACAAATTTGCTCTTGGATGAATTGTGGATAACTGGATCAGGCTTTCAAATGCCTGTCAGGGTGAGCTTGCTAGCCTACATGCACCTGCCACAAAACAGTCTGCAGCAGGCTCGTCAAGGCTAGATGCGTCCTGATGAGTGATCTTGTGATCGAGTCCTCTGCTGGGGGAGGTCTTTTTGCCTTGGGCTACATGACGAGGATATGGTGGCTGCTGAAGAGCCAACACCACATCTCTCTGCTCCCTGGGCTGGTGGCCTGGCACTGGCAATGGGGCATTGCTGCATGAGGGTAGGAAATCCCAGCACTCCAGCACCAACGTCCCTTTGAGGTACCGCACTAAATCTGACTCGTTTTCACAGCACCTTGAGATGCCCATCCATCTCAGACCTCCAAGGACCCACCCAAAGCACAGGCAGTGGTGAGTGGGAGAGAAGAGCAGCTTGGAGAGCTGATGTCTGACACTGAGGTGGCTGCTGCAGTGCACGGGGCCTCGGGAACCTCCAACAGGGACCTTAAATCTGACCAAGAAAGTCAGGAATCTGTGCCTGAGCAGAAAGAGGACTTGAGTGAGGAAGAGAAGCTGCAAGGATCTGTCCCAAGCCTTTGCCTCTGCTCTCTCCTGCCTCTTCACACCTTCTCTCCTCCTCCACCACACTTCCTGTCCTCTTTTCATCCCTGTGGTTTTTAATAGCGATGTTGCTTTCACTTGTTTTGTTTGATAGGCTTTTATATATATTTAAATTAATGTAAATGAAACCTATCTCTCTATACAAGTGCATACTGATAATATGGTAATGACAACATATGTATGCTGTATATGATATGCACAGTACCTATGATTTATATGTTAATGTATATCAATGTACTATTTATTTAAAATATTCTATATACGCATATATGTGTATGTTTGCCAGTTTATTTTGAGTCCCACAGCTTTACTAGTTTTGCTTCCAAACCCTAACAAAACAGTTGACCTTTTCTATTACTGGTTTAACTGGAATCTATTAACAATGATTTCTGCTGATAAGTTAAATAAGAAGCTCCTTTAACTAGGGCAGGGCTCCCATTAGCTTTCTACTTGCATTTTCTACCCTGTTAAGCATCACAGCTGCAGTTAAATCAATTGGCACCATCTGTCCAGATGCCTATTTTCAGTTGCCTATCGGTAGAACCTGATCTCAGTTTCAGCTCACGCTCTAACTTATCCGCCAGTGTCTGCATACAGTATTTCCAATTCCTTTTGCAAAATATGAGCATGAAACGAAAAGCGAAGGGAGGTCTCCAGTGACAGTATTTTTTTCCCTAAAGGAAGCAACAGCAGCAGAATAGACCTGCATCCTGCGAGATGCTCTGCATTCTCTGCGGAGCTGTGGGGAGCAAGAGCTGCCTGTGTACTCCCAGGGTAAGCCAGCTCTTGTCTTGGGGTACGGTGGTTGGCATGGACCAGTGTGGAAAGATGAAGAACAGGAGAGAAATTTTCCACGCGGTGAAGTAAAGGGGAATTTTACATTACCTGTGAGACAGCCAAAATGTTATGCATGATTTGTTTTTCCAGAGGTACCAAGCACTGAAGTCAGAGGACATGAAGGCACCGAGAACCTCAGCAAATGAGGCCCAAAGAGCATCATTACAGAGAAAGCATCTGTGCAGGCACTGAGCAGGGAGATAAACTGTGGTGAGCATAGGAGTTGCCACCCAGCGCTAACCAACTTCCAGCCCCTTGCAAAAGAGCTGTCTGCATTGATTCCAAGGTGCCTTGGGAGGGCTACTTCCCACCCAGCCCAGATCAAGTGTGTTCACAAAGTTCACTCAGTCTCGAGTATGCAGCACATGCTTGTCTCCTCAGCCTCCTGCCTCCATGGAGATCTCACAGACACCTGTGGACCACCAGCAGGATACATCCCACCAGGGCATGTCCTGGTTTGCCCCAGTGTGCCAACACAGCATTAAATCCACAGCTGACCTCCAGCTTTGTATGCACCGCAATCTGTGAGAGCAGCTTTGGTTTATGCCGCATTTGAAGAACCATTTGAAGATGGAGGCCACTCCTGGAGTGGTGTGGGGACCTTCTGCCACCTTGTACTTGTCCCTCTCATGGGTCTCCTCTCCTGCAGACCCCCTCAGGACAGGACACAACCACTTCTGTCTTTGCACAGCAACCAGCACGGGGGGACCCAAAGCAGTCCTAGGGGTCCTCTGGTCATTGCCATCAGGCAAATAACAACTTCGTACAAAGTAGTCTTCCAATTTAACTGATTTCAGAAAACGGATTGGACATACAGGGTTAGGAAAAGCCTCAGGCAGGGTAGAACCAGGCTGATCCATGGTGCCTTGCTGCGTGGCGAGGCTCTGGTGAGCTGAGCAAGCAGGCGCCGCAGCCTGAAGGCATTTCCTGTTTTTTATACAGGTTTCCCCCCGCGTTTTGCAGAGAAAGTCTGTTTTTTACAAAATGAGACACAAACAGAAGTGTTACTAACTCAGGCTGCAAGTCCTCATTTTTACATTCCTGAGAAACAGACAAGCACTGAATCAAAGAGAAGTAGGGGAAAAAAAAAAAGCCCTGAGAACAAGTGGTAGAAATCACCAGTTCCTGCTGAAGGTGAGCAGAATTGATTTGCAACCAGAAGAAACTGCTTAGCTGTGCATGAAAGGCTCAATCCTGCTCTGCTGACTCAGGCAAATGTGCTGCTTAAACATGCAGCCCGACACTTCAGATTACCTATATTATCTATGGTATTTTTCCAGTGCTTAAGATCTCTGTTTAAAATCAGAGCAATGAGTCTGTGCCTCGCACTTACCAACACATGCACACGTGTGTGTACGTCTCCGTGGTGGAGCAGAAGTGAACTTCTCCCAGCCACGGGATGGCTGCGCACCAGGCGGTCGGACTTTTTTTAAAGGCATGTGTCTGCAGGCATATTCACCGTGCACAATTCAAACATAACCACTGGGCTTTTCAAAGGTGCCTGAAAAATCAAAGTCAGCCATTTCACCGCAGACACCAGGGCAATTCCCTCTGAGCAGGGTTGCACCGTATGCTAAGGCAACCCAGGCACTGCCCTCAAACCCATACCACATGCTAAAAATTGGTCTCCCAGAATTTCAGAAATCAGGGGCAGGAGGCAGAGCCGTTATTTTTCCTAGTGGAAAGACCATTAGGAAATGGTTCCCAACTGTGGGAACTCACAGGTTTTCTAAGGACTCATGTTGTTTCTGAAATGCAGAGTGGCCTGGAGAGGGAAGGGTATAGTCATGGCAAAAGTTCCAGATGACACCAAATTATCCAGGGTACTTAAACCTGACTTTGGAGACCTTCAAAAATATTTAATGCTGCTGAGTGACAGGGTAATAAGCAAAAAAGCTGATAAACTGATAAGCAATAAAAAAGACTGATAGGCACAAAACAACATACTTTGGACAAAAAAGAGGTACAAGATGACAGGCCTGAACTGCTACTGCTGAAGAAAGCAGCTTTGATGTCACTGTGGAAAGTTCTCTGAAAAATTCTGTCAACGCTCAGGAGCTATTAGAAGGCAAATTGAACATTAAGGTTTCTTAAGAAAAGCGTAGAGCACAAAATAGGGCTCATCATTTTGCCAGCAAATAAATCCATGGTGTATGTGCACCTCGAATATTTTGTGCAGCTCGGGTAATGTCATCTCACAAAAATAAAACAACAAAAAAAACAAAAAAGAGGATGACTGGAAGCATCCTACAGAGGTGCAGGGTGGCTTCCACTGATGGAGACCCTCAGAGCCTCCTCGGTCTGGAAAAGCAATAGGCATATTGCGGCCTGCGGACATGAGCGGTGCAGAGCAAGGGATGTGGCTTTTATCCCTGCCACTGGGTGCTGTGGGAGCCACAAGTGCAAAGATGCCACTCTGGAGCAAGGCGAATTCATGGAGATTTGGTCCCATATGTGATTGCCTGGGTGCAGCTCGGGGGCGGGGGGAGGGGGTGGGTGGGTTATGTCCCTGACTGCCGGAGGCTAAATGAGATTTTTCTGTGCTTTCCCCATTTCTGTACTCCAGGGCAGGCTTCTGCTGATGGCTGCTTTCACAGTCAATATGGTCTCTGGGTGGACCCTTGAGCTGACCTCCCCTGACTCTTTTTCCATTATGAATTCTTGCGTTGAGCATATCTGGACAGGGAAAGTTGTCAAGATTTATGGAGGTAACCTAATAAAGTCTAAGCAAACTAAAGACAAATCTTGCTTGTGCTCCCTTAACCTAAATGCATCCGCTGAAGATAATCCTGTTTCCTCAAGGATTCATCACACACCTAACAGATTCGTAGTGATTTATTGGCCATGATTTATTCATGATCTAAGAAGTGGTTGATATAGTCATTGTTTGCAAAACCATTATAGAAGCCTCACTTTGATGGCTTCTTTCTGGCAAAAATTCAAGTTAAAATAGAATATAAATTATTATATTGTGGCTCAAAGACTTTCAATTCTGATTTTTTTTCTTTTGCCTTTCACAGTCAAGCCTGGAACAGTGTGTGAGGGAAGGTGTAACAGTGCAGCCTTTGATGACTTTGATATGTATTCTCAGCAGAAGACTTTGTACTATTTTCCCTAAAATAATTTTTGTTATTATATTACTTTATTCAAAAGTTCATGGAGACCATTTCTACCCTCATCAATGGCCATTGGTATCTTTATCCAGAACTGAAGGGGCAAAAGACACCCTGACACTTAGGGAGTGTGGAAGTCCTTCACTTCAGCATGTAGAGCAGAATCTGCCCTGATTTTTAAAGACACAAGAACCAAGTTCATCAGCTCCTGTTGATACCTGCCACTATTTTACTCCATAGGTGATCTGTCTGCCTCTGGCAGTGCATAGGGATAGTCAAATCTGGTCTTGAATGGGGCTCTTTGTGGGAAATCTTGCCAATTGCACATATGATGTCTCCTTGAAGGCAACTGGGCTACCTTTGGGTGATCATCACTGTCTGATAGAGTGCTTGTTGGCGGATAAAATTGTTGTCTACTTATTTAACCAGCTTGCTGTTGCTGTTAGTTTTTGTTTGAAATTAGTTTTGCTTATTTGAAATAACAGCATGGGTGCCCATAAAATTGCCACTATTTTGTGTATACATTTTTTTTTCCCCTAATGCATTAGGGTAGCATTTTTAATCCTGCAGGTTTCAATAAAATGTTTAAATATAGCTGACAACAAAACAGCTCTGCTTGTTTCTTTTTTTATTAATGGTGCTGGTTTATTCCTATTGATATGGACAAAGACACTCATTGCCCTTACACAAAAATACACAACGAAAAAAAATGAAGTTGGGGAGTATAAACAACATTGTCTTCCACATGTAGACTCAGCAAGGGGCTGTGGTGTGCAGTGAGCCCACACCCTGGCACCTTCCTGCCCCACACGCTTTGCCTGCAGGGAAGGGGAGCCTGCAGGTAAAATCAACGTCAGCTGAGAGAAAGCTTTCTCCCAGTAAAAATGCACACTGGGCGCCCTCCTGTTCATTTCCATCGGGTGGCTTCAGGAGCAGAAGGCTGTTCATTGCTGGTTGGGAGCATGGCATTGCTCAGAAAGGTGCGTCAGCTCATTGCTAACTGCAGCATTGGTGGAAAAACCTCTAAAATACCACAGCTTGGCTGAGGAGATGACTGGCCTTCTTCAGAAAGTGCTGTTGTCGCCCTCTGCTTCCTTACCTTTCTCAGTGGTAACCCAGAAAGAATTTTTAAAAATGTATATATCAAGTGCTACAGCCTGAAAAGTATCCATCTCCTCTGGGGGGTATTGCACTGGATTGTAGCAGTAGAGCAAGCAGCAAAGAGATCATCCCAGGGGAAACTACCCCCATGTGAAACTGAGTACTGAAAAGTGTAGTGTCCTCCACACGTGCTCCTGGATTGACTGCAGGCAGCTATTTTTAAGAAAGATTGCTCATGGCTTTTGGAATAATATGCTGTGTAAAAACCATGCTGCATTTAAAATGGTTAATGAGTGGAAGATATTATGTAGGGATGGGCTAAGCTCGGCTTGTCATTTGACACGTGGCTTTATGCGAATAGAGCATGAAGCCTGGTGCAGTGCTCGTAAGAGTGGCCTGGGGCCAGCAGAGGTTTCTCACTTTAACCCTCTCGCTTCGGGTGTACAAAGTACCTGTAAGTTCAGCCACCACAGCTTTTAGAAACCATCTTTCACACCTTCCCACCACTGTACCCACTTGTTACCAAATGCCTCAGCGCCCCTTTCCTGCTCTAGGCCCAAGCATTAAGAAAGCATGTTGGGCGCGTGCGGTAACAGCTTACTCATAGGAAAATGCCAATGAGCCCAGGAAACACACGCAATATTAAAAAATGGAAATGTGACGGGAGAGATGTGAGCAACCCTCCACGTCACTCCACCTCTTCTCATCACAGGAGAAGAAAAATGCTTCAGAGAAGATCGTACGCCTCCAAAAGGCTTGCTGCAATGTGCAAAGGAAAAGCCGTTTCAGGAAATATTTCTCACTCTGTGCACGCTTGGGGATGGTGGAGCTGGGCAGCCTGGGGAAAAGCTGATGTGAATGTCATGGGGGCTGAGGTAAGGGAGGGTGGAGAGGGCCGGCGTGGGCTCTGCTGTGGGAAGGGCACCGTGCGTGCGTCCCTCTGCCCAGAAATCCAGGGAGGGAAGTGCATCAGAAAAACCCCAGGGGCTGCATTACTCTCATCATACCCCCAACCACAAAAAAATTTTTCTAGAAACTCTGTGCAAGTGACTCACCCCACACACGTACTTTGCTCTCGGGCACTTGTCCATGTGCCCGTGGGTGGCACAAGGAGCCTGTGCTGGTCGAACCAGAAATGCGTGTGCATCCTGGCAGAAAACAGTGGGCTGAGCTAGCATGGGAAGCTAAGAGTCACAGAATCATAGAATCATAGAATCTTTTAGGTTGGAAAAGACCTGTAAGATCATTAATGGCAGTGTTAGGTTAACAGTTGGACTTGATGATCTTAAAGTTCTTTTCCAACCTAAACAATTCTATGATACTATGATTCTATGATCAAGTCCAACCATTAACCTAGCACTGCCAAGTCCACCACTAAACCATGGTATTTCCATGGTATTTGAAAAGTCATGGCAGTCAGGTGAAGTCCCTGGTGACTGGAAAAAGGGAAACATTGTGCCCATTTTCAAAAAGGGTAGAAAGGAAGACCCTGGCCTAGTGAGACTGACAGTGGGGTTTAAGAGAGGACCAAGTTGTGCAGATGCTGCAGTAAATGTGACCTGCCCTTCCTGAGCACCAAGGCTGGCACCAGTACACACAGGCAGGCACCTGGGGTCACAGAGCTTGTGTCTGGCCAGCAAAAACACTGAGGAGCAGCATGGAACCACCAGCCTCACCAGCTTCTAGGTGTGGCTCTCCAAATTAGTTAGCCAGAGTGGTTCTGGAAACCAAAACCTGAGCTTGGAATGAAGCTGGGATGTTGTTGTTCTGCTTTCTGTGCTTTTGGAAGAGGACTTTTTGTTCTTTTTAATCATTGTGCTGCTAAATGACATTACATTCTAATTCACTAAAAAAAAAAATTTCTTTAACTGTGCTTTGTGAACTGTAAAGAGTGACACACGAAATGACAAAACAGAGAAAGGATGGTGGCCGGTTCAGCACCTTCAGCTCATGTGTACTCTTTGCAGGGCCAAAATCACTGCCCAGCTCTTCTTGTGGGGTGATATCTGCCAGGGTAATTAGAGTAGACCTGTGCCTGGCACCAGACAGCCCTGCCTCACCGTGGGTTTGCTCCAGATAATGAAGTCAGCCAGGCTGTTAAGAGACATGCTTTCCTACCAAGCCATTAAGAATTAATGGGGAAGAAATTAGTGTTTCCTAGCTAACTCTAGAGGAAGAAATGGTATTTTCCCATTTTATCAGTCACAAACTCTCTGCTGACTGTAGAGATACCAAACTGGTGCTAACACTGGAACTGAAAAAAGCCACTGGGAGTCTTACAAACCAGCGGTGGACAAGGCAATTCCCAGTCCTACTTCTCTGTTCCCAGGCTGAATTTACATAAAGAGCAACCTCTGATGGGGCTGGTTGGGAATTTTCTCTTGGAATGATTTCTCTCCAAATATGCAGTTTTGTTTTACAAGCTGTCAGAGAAATTAAAACAGAAGCACCAGCTGCTACACCGCACACCCCAGGGGCTGTTTCTGAGCTGGCATGGGCGACCTCTCCCAAGCTCCCTTCTCCATGAAAGCACAGCATCCCAGGTTTTGGGGATGGGAGGCAGCTCCCTGCATGCAGGCAGGGTGAGGGGACGCGCAAGGACCCCAGTGTCCGTGGGAAAGCTGGCCTCACTGCTCAGCTCCCCGCATGGAGATTTGGCTGCCGGCCAGCTCTGCCTGCCTTGCAATGAGTTTGGGAGGGGGCAGCAAGCCCAGGGTTGCCAGCCCCAGTCCAGCAGCAGTCCAAAAGTTGGGCAAACTGGGAAAGGGACAGCTGCCTCTTGCTCTCCTTGCACCAGTGCGGTTCCTGATGGCCAGCTCCCCGGATGGGTGGCTTTCTCAACGGGAATTTCTTGTTTATGTTTTATTTTTCTCCCACTTCAGAGAACCTCAGGGCAATGAGATTTTGAGCTTTCACCAGTTTGAATGTTTTGGTTTGCAACGTGCCTAGAAAACTGGGGAGGAAAACACACAGAGCTATTTTCATCTTGCTTCAGCTCGGTTTTGCTGCGGATTTTGAGCAAAAGCTGGGGTCATTCACATCACCCTAAGCTGCTGATGTGCCAAAATACGACAGAAAGTCTATCAGCAGCCCTGAAAGCAGGAAGGAGAAGACATTTCTGGAGGGAGATTGTTCTCGTGACCATTCCGGGTCAGCTCTGCATATTCAACAGTACGAAGTTCATAAGCAGTTCAAATATTTCTTGAACATTTTTTCTGGAATGAACCTCCACAGCATTTGCCATTTACTCACTGCTAGGTCTTTATAGCACAAGGGGTGTTGGTTGCCTTTTTATCTCACATTCTTGGGTTATCCCTGCCTTATGCAGTAGCATGTCCTCATCTCAGCCTGGATCCATACTCCCATTTACAAGGATATCTAGTCCCAAAACGTCAGAGATTCAAGGAGCCAAGCACGTAGCATATCTCCCAGGCTTATCTTAAGTACATTCTTCAGGACAGTAAGGATGCTCTGGACCTGAACAACCCCTAAGATAACAGCTGGTAGGAGGGATGGAAATATGCAGACTAATGGGTCCTGGCTGTATAAGTGTCCTGGTTTCAGCTGGGACAGAGTTAATTTTCTTCCTAGTAGCTGGCATAGTTCTGTGTTTTGGATTTAGGATGAGAATGATGTTGATAACACACTGATGGTTTAGTTGTTGCTAAGCAGTGCTTATCCTAGTCAAGGACTTTCCAGCTTTGCCTGCTCTGCCAGGTGCACGAGAAGCTGGGAGGGGGCACAGCCGGGACAGCTGACCCAAACTGGCCAAAGGGCTATTCCAGACCATATAACATCATGCCTGGGGGGAGCTGGCCAGGGGGAGAGTGATTGCTGCTCAGGGCTGGGCTGGGCATTGGTCAGCGGGTGGTGAGCAATTGCACCATCCATCACTTCTTTTGAATATTCTGTATATTCTATTACCATTATTATTGTTATTCTTTTCTTTTATGAAACTGTCTTTATCTCAACCCACAGGTTTTACTTTTTTTTTTTCCTGATTCTCTCCCCCATCCCACTGAGGGAGGGGAGGAGTGAGCGAGCGGCTGGGTGGTGTTCAGCTGCCGACCAAATTAAACCACAACAATAGGTGTCTTCCCTATTTTTGTCAGCATTTATGATAAGGCGCTTCAAAGCAGTGAGTCTTGCAAATATCTGTTGAGAGGCTTTTATTTCCAGAAATGGCAGAAAGGATGGAGGAGAAATGCCTCGATGAAAAGAAAACCTGTTGAGAAAAATACTGAGGGAGGTCAGCTAACTCCAGGTACTCCTGGAGCTGAAGAGAAGTGCAGTGTTGTCTGAAGCCATTTTCCCAAAAGTTCATGCCCCCGTGCTCAGCTGGTAATCCAGCAGGCTGATTGCTGGAGCACATCTGGGACAGGCAGCACTGAGGTACTTCAGGTTTGAAGCTCCTTTCCATATTTCTTGGCACTGACCAGTATGTTTTGAGTCCTGAAGCATCTAAGGGAATGGGCAGGACAATAATACTCTTCTGTCTTTGGAAAACTTAGGTTAGACTAAGCATTCAAGTGGATCATCTCCAAGCATGGACACATGCAGATTATCACTGAATCCTTTGCTTATTCTTGATGGTAGACAGATGGATTTCCACTTGTTATAGCCTGATACTTCCTCTCAGAGAATCACTGTTACAGTTGCTTACAATTTTCCTTGGTGGGATGCTTGCCTTGGGACCTATGTTCTTGGAAGTTTTGGCTAACAGGATTTGTTCGTATTAAAAATACGCTCAGGAAAAATATTCCCTGCTTTGCCATCACAAAATAAAAAATCAGCATTGTTTTGATGAGTTCTGCTGTCTTGTGATTTGCAGTACAGACAGAAAATCAGGCTTGTGATTTAAGGTCACAAAATCTCAACCTAGGGAAGTCAATAAATTTTCTGGGGTTTTGTTTGTTTGTTTGTTTCATATATATAGGGAGGGATTTCATTAACAAAATCTCAAAAAAACTCATAAATATTTGTAGAGTCCAGCAATCAGAGTTAGAAATGGCTGGGATTTAGGTTTTCTGTCAGCTTTATTTTTTAAGTTTCTCCTTCTTCTCCCATCAGCACGTCACGCGTAATGTTGTCTTTAATTACAGGATCACATGCTATTTTTTTGTTTGCTCACTGTGGAGTTACTAAGCATATAAACCCATAACTAAAGACTCTTCCATGCTGCATGAGCATGGATAGATTGAAGCATGTGACAGAGGTGACTCTGATTCTGAAATTCCTGACTTTTGACTTTGCACCAATATATATTTTTTGTGAGCTAAATTCACCTGTTCTGTTTTGTTGGTTCCTGTAACTGTGATTTTTATTACTTTTTAAACTGTTCAGTTTCTCTTATTTGGTGTTAGAGCTGAGTTTAAGTAGCCCACAGAAGTTAACCTGAAAGTGCTGCCAGTGGTGTCTCAGGGCTCCTGACTACCAAGAACCTTTCAAGATCCCAGCTCTGGATATAATTACTGAATTATTCATCCTAAATTTTAATAACATTCAGTTCCTCTTTTGGACAGAAATAACAGCTAACTTACCTGAAAGTCTCCCTTCAATCATACAGCTTCTGAGAAAGCTGCCTAGTAATTGTCCATGGATCCTTTCATTCAGAAAATTCTCCCCAGAGCTCAAAAGCATGGTAACCTGTTTAGAAGATGCTTGGTCTTTTGGCCACAACATTCATTATGAAAAACATGAAGTGGAAATACCAGAGCAAAGAAAACCAAGCTGCTCACTAAGTTGAGGATGCTGTATAAAGCAAGCCATGTTAGGAAAATTTCCCACCTATCTGACAGCTAATTCCAGGAAATAAACTCCACAAATTCATTTATATCCTGTGTGACTCAGGCAGCACAGCAGGGAGGAATCACTCACAGTCCCTGTGCGTGGTTTCCATTCAGAGGACAAGAGGATTACAGTGGGGTATCTCTGATGCACATTGCCCAAAACACAGGAAGAGGCAACTCTTTTCCAACCAGTGCTTAATGCAAGAGGTCTCTCTCTGGGCTTTCCTCTGTGCCACCACCTTGCCTGCTGGGGTTGTGTGTCATGCTACTTTTTCTCCTGCTTCTGAAGGGTTTCTCCTCCTCCTTCCCTTCCCAAGCAGTGATGACTTTTCATCTGTCCAAGCTGTGAGTGGCTTTGCCTGCCTGTTTAGATTTGGGAAGTGACTTTTGCTTCTGTTTAGTTTTGGAGATCAGGTTTACAGCATTAAGTAGCTTTCCCTTGCCGTGACCTGGGAGATTTTGACTAGCTCATCAGGCTGTTACAATGGTGATTATGCAACTAAATGCATTGCTGCACATTGGACCTCTTTCTTCAAACACTGCCTTTCAATGAACTGCTAAATATTTTACTCATCCTTTCAAGTCTATATTTTTCACTAGGGTAATTGCTCTATCCATCTGATTCTTGTACGTTCAGTAAAACAATCCAGGAAGATGTTAACTGTATGAAAGTGTGAAATACCAGATAAGAATATTTCAATCAAGCTTTTTGTTGCTTTTCTTTCATCCTTCTAATGTTAAGAAGAATTATTTCTACCTTAGGAAAAAAACTTTGAAGAAAGCCCTGGAGTCTGGGGGAGGAACCCAAACCAAAAAAAAAAAAAACCCAAACCAGGAAACTACAAAACAGGAAGAGAACTTCTAGAGAACACCAAAAACATGTTTTATCACAAGAGGGCAGTGCATATTAACAAGTGAGGAAATAATCCACCTTTCACAGGAGGCTAATCCCTTTCTTTTAAAAATTTCTGATAGCTTTGCTGCCAGTGCTTAAGAAAAAAAAAAGGCAGAAAATCTTAGCACGGGATAGCAGAAGATGCCTTGTGAGGTTTGTTCTTCACTAGGACTGCAGGAATCTGCGCTTGATACCCAGTGTTGTGATTTTGTAAGACAAGAGAAAGCGCTGGGTGACACAGGAGCCACGGGTTATCCCTGTTTTGCTGTTTCCCTGGCAGAGGGTGATGCCACCTGGTGAACAGTCATTTTGCCTGTATATCCTAACACCAGCAGGATGACCACTCTCACATCAGACTTATTTATCCAGGCAATGAAGAAAGAAATTAAATTCCCCTCTCAGAAAGAGGGATTTCAAGCACAGGCATACTGCAGTGAGATGCTTACTTCTCCAGTGGCCAAGCTGGTTTTTAACTCCAAGTGCCTGGTTTTACCTCTGAAAATGACAAAATACTAGCCATGGAGGCTTATAATGCCAGGAGGATGGGACTTCCACTGTCTGCAGTTTTTTGCCGAGAGACTCTAGCAGCCATGGATACAAACCATTAATCCTGAAAACAGTGAATTTGGCTGAGAGAAGGAAGCATCCGAATACCTGTCCCACCATGTGTTTCCAGACACCTCTACCTGCAAGTCAAATGCCCATGCTCAGAAATGTGAATGATGCACCTTGCACAACCTGTGGTGAGAAAAGCTCATCAATCAGCAATGCTGATACTTCACCCACACACCATGCATTCCATTCTTTCCAGCATAAGGCCTTAAACCCTTCTAACCCTGAAAGGTCTTGAGGTTTTAACTGTACTTGTATAGTTTAACTGTTCTTCCAGGTCTTCTGACTGACAAAATGCTGATACCAGCAGGTTGCCAAAAGCAGTCCATCCCAACTGACATTAACCCTCCAAGGCAGTTTCCCCCTGGCCCCCAGCCCCAGCCCAAGATGGGGAGAGCCATCACCCTGTCCCTGTGAGCTGTCAAATTTTGCCCGTTGCCTGCAGAGCTGCAAAGCCCTGTGCTGGTTGCAGCATGAATGCATTGCTGCTGCCATAAAGCACTGGGATTCAGCTCACCTTGGTTTAGCGGTCTACCTGAGGAGGAGGTGACCTGAACTCAAGAAGTGCTTTTTTCTTTCTATTTTGGTAGTGACTAAGCCGTGTACAGGTAAGAAGAAACCCACCCTGCTCTCCTTTCCTTGCATGGGACTTGTGCTGGGGGAATGAAGATTTAATTGCATGTTGAACTCCCATTAGCTCTTCTACATATTTAAATGTATCTATGAGGGAAAAATCAGATGCCTTTTCAAAGTACATTTCGTGGTTACACTCAAGGGTAACCTGGGCTGTAAGATTAACAAGAAATTATCTTGTATATTGTCTTGTCTTATATCTTGTGTATTGTATTGTCTGCATGTTTCTAGATGTGAGATTTAGATAGCATTTTGGCCTTTTCATCTGCCTTCAGGAGGAATGTGAGAGGAGGAGGTGCTCTGCAGTTTAGGGATATGCTGTAATGGGTCCCACTGGCCCTACTGGCAGGAGGAAAAGCCAAAACATGAGTCCTCCCCTGGTTGCTCCTATGGGTCTGCCCCTTTTGACCACACAGCCAACCCCCTGGGAGTCACCATGGAGTCACCAGGAATGTTTGCTGACCCTCCCATCCAGCCATACCTCCACCTCCCCAACACTTGCTTTGGAGATGAGCATGCTTTGGAGAAGAGCCCATAGCGGTGACCCTTCCACAGCCGGGTTGTTGGGGACAAACAGAGGAAGAATCTGAGTCTTAAAGTCCTCCTCTGAAGATGGGGATATTGGGCTCCATGTTGTGTCTTCCACCATAAGTGGAGATGGTGTCATGCAATTGTGTTACACCAAAAGTTAAATTTGCACCTCAGCCTCTCTGATCACTTCCTTAACTATGTGAATATGCAATGTGCAGGATAAGCTAGATTTTCCTAGAGATATACGGCCTCTTCTTTGCTACATAGTCTCTCTTCATGTTTTTAGAGGATGTGTTAAGCAAGCCAAGTGGTGCCTGCTCAGAAGTTGCCTCTCCTCAAGTGTGAGGAAACCCATACAGTACTTTTGGGGAGAGAAAAGCGGGTTTCAAGGAATGACAGAAAAGCATAGAATGACTTTGCCAGCATCTGTTTAAGGGTAGGCAACTCTGATGCTGACCCTTTACAACCAGTTACCTCTATTTGCCCAGGAACAGCAAACTTCTATTGTGAAGAACTCAGTGCTCGAGAAGGGAGTTACTGTGAAAAGTTGCCACTATTTCTCCCACTCAAGCAGAAGGCACCATCACAAGGCATGGACCCAGTGCCACTACCAGCCACATCTGGGACCTGAGAGCCTGCAGCTGTGCAGGACTCAATGGATTGGCCCACTTAAGCCCTTCTGATCTGGTATTTTGGAGCTTTTCTGTATTTGATTGTGAAAGAGGAAGGGTGCAGTATGAAGTAATAAGCTTAGTCCAGCATGGAACAGCCACAGACTTGCATCAAGTGCACTGTTTCCTAATCTGTTTATCAACAAGAAAACAGAAATACGAACCCAAGAGTGGATTTAAAGGCTTTCCTAAGAAAGACAATGTCTCCATTAAAGAAGATTGTGTAAGGGAAATCACAGAGGCCAAAGAATATACTGTCATCCATTCAGAGGCTGTTCTCTTACTTAATCTAATACAGTGTGGTTCAGCATCAAGGCTTAAAAGGCAATTTAAAAGGCTTCTGGCTGATGAGTAGTGTTGTCCACTTCCATCAGCTTCATGCTGCAGTGCAGCCAGCTAAACCCTCCTCATGGCTTCCACTGGGCTAAAGGAATTTTTAATGGCCTCTGGTTTAAAAGTGACATTCCTGATAATGTAATTTATGTCAAAATCATATCTCAAAACATTTTCAGATATTTATAGGCTCAGCGGTGCAGTGATGCTCCTCTAAGGAGCAGTAAAAACTAAAGTGTATAATTGACAAGCAGACAAAGGAAACCAAGAAGCAGTCAATACAAACTAAAGCTATGAAAATTTAGAGAATAAGGGAAGCTAAAGTCTGGCAAAGTCCAGTACAACAAAAGCAATAAGTATTAATATGAAATCAAACCATGTAGTTGATGGAGAAAGTAAAGTGGCTAGAAATCATAAAGAAAAGGAAAATCTGAGTAAATATTTCTGTCATATTTCAGTAGGGAAGAGATGGTGTAGCCCATAAGTACCTAAGGAAGCAAAAAGAAGTTGTCTGAACAAACATCTGTGCCACTGACAATAATTTTTGAGAAATACTGTAATACTCTAGTAAATTACAATAGGGCACTGGTAAAGTGTTAATACTGTGCTAGTACTGAAAAAAGGTGGAGAAGGAGGTATGAGGACGCTAACTTTATTCCTGAGTGAAATAATTGTAGAGCCCATGAGGGAGTCAACAAATGAGGCCCTAAAAATGACAGTGCGATTAATTCCAGTCAGTTTATGGAGAATAGATACTATTAAGCAAATCCTAGTGTTTGACTTAGTATCATTTGCTATTTTAAATACAAAATAGCTCTATAAAATACTAGTAAATTGCACTAACTAGAAAGAGAACTGTCTCAAAATATGATTGTTCACAAGGAATTATCTTCTAATGGAGATGTTAAAGCAGTCCTATGCTCAGACTCCTATTCAGACTAAATAATCCAGGCAGCCATATATGAAGCTGGTTTTAACAATGAAGACCTATTTAAGTCAAATGCATTTTAATACAGACAGTGTAAAGCTCTGCATCTAAATTAAGGAGTTTAGACCTACAGAGAAATGACTGCATGTTGGAAAGTGATAGTTAAAACCAACCCAGTTCATAGAGTGACAGTTCAGCATAAGTTTCCATTGTGATAATATGGAGAGAAAATCAAATCACAGTCCTCAGATTTTCTAAATAAAAAATTAGCAAGAAAATGAAAGGAAGTGGTTTTATATCCAGATGAGATGTCGATAAGAATGAATATGGTGCCTGCAATTTTGGTATTCATAAATTGAAAAGAACCATGACAGATACTCAAAACATGGAGAAAACATCTCTGAGTGAGAGAATCAGAGTAAAAAATCTGCTTAGATTATCAAAACGAAATTGAGAAGTGACTCTGTAAAGATAAGTAAGAAATTTCTCAGGGGGAAAAAAAAAGGGTAATTAAGGTCTTTCTTACATAGAAGAAAGTCAAGAGAGACAGTCCAGTGGTTTATCTGGCTCTACAGCCTCTGCATATATAAGTTTGCAACTTGTGTGGCAGAATCTGTTCTTTTTCATTGCAGCTATTGTTTGCCGAGTTACATGTCTGGTCTAAGTTCTTTAGACTCCTGTACAATTAGTATGTAAGAATCCATAAAAGAATACTAATTTCCCCTTTTAGACATCTGTTGTAGGACAGAATGAATCACCGCTGTAGACTCCTCTACAACGTAGAATACTGCATTCATTGTAGTTTCATTGCAGATTCAGTGGAGATTTATCTACACTGTGGAAGACCAACACCACATGTACAGTGAATCACGGCCTCATGCACTGTCAGCAGCTCTTCAGGAAAGCCACTGCACAGAGCAGGACTGTCTCTGAAGGATGCTATGGGGGTTGAAGAATTCCTCTAAGGAGGCACAACCAAAGAGACTGACCAGCCCTCACAGGCAGAGCAGCCAGATGTTATCTGTAAACCACAGAAGCATTCTGGCCCCACTGAGATGACAATCCTTTGCCTGAGGACATCTGAGAGCAAAGCAGAAAGGGCATGATGAAAAATATGAACAAAATGTGGTGGGAACATATTGTTTAGGAGTCACAGGAACATCTCTGAAAGTGGCTGGTGATTCTAATGTCTCAGTCTTTGGGTAGCCCACTCTGAGATGCATGCTAGGAAATCATGCCACAGAAGTCATACCTTTGGGTGGACAAAACCAGCTCTGCATAGACTAGCCACCAAAAAACTGGTTGAGTCAAATCCCTGCCTACTGTGGGAACCAAAGAGTATCTGTTGATTTGGTTCTATTCTTTTTTCAACATGAATGTGACTGAAGGAAGGATTATTTTATGCATGATTGCTTTGATGATTAAATAATAGAAGTATGCAATCTAGATTTGATAGATTGCTTATGCTCTGGCTGTCAACAATTCTGATGTCGACACTGGTGGAGGTCTTCAGACCACACACTGCTCTATGCTGCATTGCTATATAAAAGAGGTGTTTGTTTTAGAAAAACCCACATTTCCTATGTGTGCATGCTGAGTATTCCCTCCCAGCAATTTGTTCATTTGCAGAAAGAAAGCTCTTTTTTATAGTCTTTGCACTACTGATCACAGACTTTTCAGTTGCTAATTATTACAGAGGTTCTTTCCAAGGGAAGGGTGGAGGAGGAGACAGGTTTTCCACATCTCTGCTCTACATTGAAGATTTTTGCATCTGCAGAATATTTCTGCAAAATCTAAGCAATATTAAGCTTCTTTAGCTGCTGCTTCTCTTCAAAGATCTCAGAGGAAATGCTAATAGTTGTTAGATCACTGTACCCAGTGGAGAGGAACTATAACTTCTTTAAATAAGATGAGAAGTACTTAACATTTACACAAGATCTAAAATGAAACTATTGGAAGAAATTTGAATAATATTAACGGATTTTGAAATACACTCATCTGTTCAAATCACTGATCTTTATCTCCTGAGTAATCAACATAAATATATATTTACTTGATTATTCTTTTCATTTCAGGAACATACTGCAAGTCCAAAAGCATTGCTCCTAGGTTCTTGTTCTGCCCAGGAAATCTCTCAAATTATATTACTAAACATTCAGTCCTTGCAGTCTGGCAGCTGATTGGATTAAAGATGGACTAAATGTTAAGAGTATGTTGAGTTTTATCTTGTCTTTTGGATTTACTAATAACCATCAAGGTGAACATTTATGCCCTGTGTTTGTACTGTCCACAGAAAATTCAACCATCAGATGAAGAGCATAAGCTAAACTTGGGCTTTCTTCCATCAGAGCTTTTCCATTTTTAATAAAGTTCTGTGAAGACTAGGACCCTGTTTGGATCCTGCCTCAAATGACAAGGTGACAGCTGTAGCAAAAAATGCCCTTTATCTGAATTCCAGCATGAAACTTCATCTTTATTCCTGCCTGAGAGCCAGGCCATTTTCCCTCTGCTGCTGGATTCCTGTGATTTATTTAGCTAGAGCTGAAATGATCTCAAAACACAAAGCATGGTTGTCTGTGTCCTCCCTGCTTTAGGGCTCCTCATGAGACCCAGGGAGAAGTCTCTTTACTGATTCCCAGTCATTACTGAGGGGTAGCTGAATGATACAACCCTAATTTCCAAGTGATAATCAGATCAAACCTATCTTTATCAAAGACTGAACTAGACTGCAGGTGTTGGTGCACTGCTTCATGACAGAGCACAGAAGCCCGGGCCAAATTGCCTGAAAGATATGGAAGAAGCATTTTTAACCAAAACTTGCAGAGGCCATTGAATGAAACCCATCTGTACATCTTTAAAAGAAGGGTTTTGACATAATTTTAAAACTTACATCCAGAAACCAGCTGTTAAAAAGGAAGAGAGAACAACAAAACACCCCAAAATTCTGGAGGTAGGAGGTTTGCAATAAAAGCAAAAAAAAAAAAAATGCATACACATGCACACGCTTTCTAAACTGAGCTTTTCCCTAAAAGAAGTTGCAGAGATTCCAGGGAGACCTCTTCATGCCTTGGGTGTCCAAGTGTTTGCTGCTGCTGTATATTTTTACTCTGAAGGTATTCAGATACCGTCATGATCGGTTGGAGGATAAAACCCTGAGAGAGATGGAAGAGAGATATGGAAGAGAGAGATACTGTACTTAGACAGGACATGGTTTGCTGAAGTGAAGCGTGGTTATTTGTTGCCTGAAAAAATTATACTTGACCCAGTTTAATTAACTGTGGGTTGCGGTTCAACATTTGAAAATTGGTTACTAAGAAATTATACTGCTTTAAAAAACCCACTATAAAACAACCCTTTTTGTGGTCTGTTCTCAAAGTAGCAGCATAGATTAAGCCACTCAAACATGTGTACAGTATTTCCTTAAAGGTAGCAGTGCTGAAAATGCAGGTGGTTTAATAATACAGCTCAACCAGAAGGTGTTATCTGTATGGCACTTAGACCGAGAGAGCGAATGTCTCTCTACAGCAGGCGGCATTTAAGCACAGTTTCATTCTTCATGGGTAAACTCGCCTTTCATGCCTGCATGAGCATCTACTGTAGCCAGTGAAAGAAAGTGGTTATTTAGATCTTTATTTTACGAAACTCAGCTTTGAAGTTATGCTTATGTACAGCTTTCGCTGACAGCTTTAGTTAAAAAAGTGCTTTAGGAACACATCCTAATAAATGCAAGTGATTTCCACCATGAGATCTACCTGTGACTGGTCACAAGACACAACCCTGTAAAGAAAAACTGGCACCTTCTGATCATTACCAGTGTGGGTCAGATGTTACCTAATGCCAATTCTGTGTTTGAGCCATGCTGGCAACGATCAGAAGTTGTAAGCAAGCAACAGGTTGTTTTGTTGGACTTTGTTCAGAGTCACTTCATGAGCTATTTCTCTCTCAGTGGTCACATTAAATGTCAACCTTGACTCTGAGGATTGGAAGGGGCCTTGGGGCGTTTTTGCCTCAGTCTTCACTGGCAACCTCTCTCCTCACCCCTCCTCGGTTGATGGACAGCATGAGGGGCACCAGGAGGGTAAAATCCATCCTGCTGTAAGAGGTTTGAGACCACCTGAGGAACCTGAACACACATAAGTCCATGGGACCTGATGAGATGCATCCCAGAGTCCTGAAGGAATTGGCTGATGTAGTCGCCAAGCCACTCTCCATGATATTTGAAAAGTCATGGCAGTCAGGTGAAGTCCCTGGTGACTGGAAAAAGGGAAATATTGTGCCCATTTTCAAAAAGGGTAGAAAGGAAGACCCTGGGAACTACCGATTTGTCAGCCTCACCTCTGTGCCTGGGAAGATCATGGAACAGATCCTCCTAGAAGCTATGCTAAAGCACATGGAGGCCAGGGAGATAATTCAAGATAGCCAGCATGGCTTCACCAAGGGCAAGTCCTGCCTGATGAACCTAGTGACTTTCTATGATGGTGTGACAACAACAGTGGACAAAGGAAAACCAATGGACGTCATCTATCTGGACTTCTGCAAAGCCTTTGACACGGTCCCCCACAACATCCTTCTCTCTAAATTGGAGAGCTATGGATTTGATGGGTGGACTGTTCGGTGGATAAGGAACTGGCTGGATGGTCGCATCCAGAGGGTAGTGGTCAATGGCTC
>BOSO01012605.1:70607-101371 GCA_018403395.1 Gorsachius goisagi | reverse complement strand
CCCCTGAGGGACACCACTCGTCACCGGTCTCCATCCGGACATCGAGCCATTGACCACTACCCTCTGGATGTGACCATCCAGCCAGTTCCTTATCCACCGAACAGTCCACCCATCAAATCCATAGCTCTCTAATTTAGAGAGAAGGATGTTGTGAGGGACCGTGTCTTAGTAGATGCACTCCTATAGGAAGAAGGAATGAAGCCTATTGTGTAGATAGCAGGCAGCCATGGATATCAAGGACCGCAGACTGGATGTAAGGGCAGCAACATGAGCTCCTTGTGCAAAGCAAAAGGGGATAATGTGATTCATGGATGTATGAACAAGGAAGCAGTGAGTAGGAGTGGGGAGCTGATCTTATCTCTCCCCACTGCTCTGGTAAGACTAATGTTGGCATAGTGCAAG
This sequence comes from Gorsachius goisagi, assembly GCA_018403395.1. Lineage (NCBI taxonomy): Eukaryota > Metazoa > Chordata > Aves > Pelecaniformes > Ardeidae > Gorsachius > Gorsachius goisagi. Next base: position 100,969 of record BOSO01012605.1, on the reverse strand, counting down.
AAGTTCTGGTGCCTGTATTTTAAATGGGAAAAGTTGGAGACAGGTCAGAGAGGATGAGAGAACATGTCTTTCTCTAGTGAAAGCCTAGAAGGGATCTCTCTGCTTACCTTATCAAAAAGATGGAGACATGATTTGATTAAAGTGCACAAGCACCACCACAACAAGCTAATACCATATGCAAAAGATCTCCTTCATCTAGTGGAGAAAGCATAGCAGGGATCAACGGCTAGAAGCTGAAGCCAAACAAATTCATACAAAGAAACCCAGGCATGCATTATTAATAGTAAAAGCAATTAATCCTGGGAACTACTTACCAAAAGCAAGGTTGGATTCTCTGTTTCTTGATGTTTCTAGATCAAGATTGGATGTCTTCCTAGTAGAGATGCCCTAGGCAAACCCCTATGAAAGAGAAGCAAGGTGAGACATAATAGTCCATGATATACCATTAGACCAGTTGACTGGATGATCCTGTTGTTACCACTCACTGGCTCTATCTCTGCTAGTAAATTAAACTGTCAGGACCCAGGCCCAGACTCCAGAACATGATCACTTATGCTATTAAATTGCTAGGATAGTCCCTCATGTGCTGTTGGCCTGGGTCAACTAGCCCTTTCCCAGACACACTTAGCACAGTCTGGGAATGAGCATAGTCCAGGGCTACAGGAAATTTGGACATGGGCGCCCTATTTTGGAGAGGAAAGGAATGTAATGGTGGTACATGCCAACCAGGCCACCCTTCAGTTGGCAAAATCCATTTTTGCCTGTATTGCTTGCAAAGGTTTGAGGCAGCTATGGCTGCACAAGGTTCAATGGTGAGCAAGAGAAATGCCTGTGAATCAGATATTCCAGAGCCACCTTCAAGTAGGTGGAATGATGTTGACACACTCACAGCTTTGATGAGCCCTAAAAGGGAAAAAGGAAGAATGTTTTGACATATTTTGAATATTCAGAATGGATAATTGTTTCCTGTAGTAACTGACATTCCATAGGAGTCGTGTATTCCTGCCGGTCATGTCCATACTAGATAGAGACGGTGAAGCAGTGCTTCCCACACAACCCTGGCAATTAGGCAACACGGAGACTGATAACTGGGATCCTTTAAATGTCAACATAACTTCCTATTCCAGTGCTCACTCAGTGCTCATTAGCAACATTGAATTAATGTGTTTTGTTGCTGACAGTGACGATGTGCAGGGACCCAGCTGCTACCCCTCGATATCTGTTGTAATAGGAAAACAAGGAGTGCAAGTTCATGACAAGATTTAGTATCTCATCTCAGAGAACCCAGAAGGATGTTTTTTGCATTTCCAAGTGCTGGAAGCATTTGTTGCCTCCTGAATGTTAAACAGATACTAACCCTCAGGCTTTTTGTAGAAGAAATCCCAGCACTAAAGCTTTAGCAGGCTCTAAACAATTTCTACAGTGAAATTGCACCTACAATGCATGTTTTCTAGCACTGTTGGACCTGGCAGCACAGTAAATATTGTATGGGCCATAAAGACAGTTGGACAGTAGACCATGGGATACTGCTGTTCTTATCAGATGTCCCTAATGCACAGTTTGGTCTGTTGGGAGACATGGCAGCCTGGCATTACAGTAAGCCTCTATGTAAAGACTTCCAGACTTCATCTCCATCCATAAATCAACCAACACAGAAACTCCAAGAGAAAACAAATTAGTATTATCGTTTCTTCTAGTTGAAGAAATCAAGACAGAAAGCCTAGGTGCTTTTGGTTCATAAGATGTCCAAAGAGAACTGAAGGGCAGGTCTCCATCGCAGGTCGCTGTGCAGAGACACCATGTAGCTTTATGAGGGCTGCATACCTCCAAAACAGACGTTTTCCTCCACACTGAGTACCACCATGCCAGGACTAACTTAGCAGACAGTATCTGAATGAGGGAGTTTAGCATTAGTTCACATATCTCCACAGAACAACCAAAACAGCCTTGTGCTCTGCGCGTATGGAAAGACTCTTGGCCAAGAAAACTGGGCAATTCTGAGACTTTCTGAGGCTCACCTAAAGGGTGCTCCAGCTGCAGCAAAGGAATGCAAAAGACCCTTTTCAGTTCTTGTCTGCAAGCCTAAAGATCCTATGCTGACAACAAGGTCATCTATCTCAGATCAAGGTTTATTATTTTTGTGAAACTCGGATCACTCAACACCTGGAGGCAATTTCCTAAGCATCTGCATTTTTACAATGTGAAGCCAACGTGGGATGAAAGGGCAAAACCCAGTCAGCTCTCAGAAAACCTGGCACTCCTGGGCTTTGCAAGCTTGCCTTAGCTGAGTAAAGTTGTCATTTGCAGGGTATCCATGAAAAGCTTCTGGTTTAAGTGAAGCAACGCTGTGGTTGTGATTTTCCCTTCATTATACAGAACACCCATAGTTCAGAAAATCTCAGTCACATTTCATCCTGGCCTTAAAAAATTATGTTGTCATAAAAAGTGGATATAACACTGAAAAGCAGCACTCTGAGCAGAAGATACAGTTATGCTAGCGAAGTGTAGAGTGGCCCATGGGCTGGCCATCGCTCATCCCTGGCCTGGGCCAGCTTGCGCTCTCGCAGACACAGCTCAGGCACAGTTGGGAGCTGGACTGTTGCCAACAGTGGCCACTCAGTTTTGGAGGAGAAGGTTGTTTATCTGTGCAGACGTATGACATGCCGCAACTCTAGACCATGGGGCAGAAAGGAGTGCTTGATCTATTTTTTATTCACAGCGGTGCCATCTTAGGGTTTATCTTGCCAGGATGTGAGAGAGAGAAAAGAGCAAATGAGCCTCTCAGCAGCACTTCAGACATCACAACTTAGCAGGAGGCAGTGAGTTACTGTAAAAAACTCAAGATTCGACTTAGGACATGAAGTTGAGGTGTCTACATCCAGGTGTCAACACATGAGACAAAGGAGCAGTTCAGTTTTTACTACCTGAGACCTTCTTGGTGCCCTCTCTGGCTTCTGGACAACAGTGCAAAAGACTTTGGGTCTTTTCTGTCCTGTGTCATTTTTCACAGCACCACATAAATGTCTTGTGCACCCCAGGATATTTTTCTGGGCAAGCAAGCTGACCCTATCGCCTTGGGGACTAGCGACCTGGATTGCTCGCTGGGCTTCACTGGCTCTACTGACAAGCTCTCCACTCACCATGATGGTTTCATGTAAAATGCACACTAGGTGTAGTTTGCAAGTAGACACTGAAGTTCAGGAGTCTTAATATAGAACTGAAACCTACCCCAACTTTCTAAAGGATTACTCTTTAGATTCATAATAAATTTCATTAATTTAAAAAGATAACAAAAATAATATATTGGTCTTAATTAACATTATTATGAAGAAAAACGAGAATACTATTGTTATTTGTTCTATTCAAAGCATAGAGAAGTACAGATACCAAGGGCTACCAGTGCTGATTTCCATCCTTTGTGTTACTCTTCATTCTACCATTTTAGGTACTGCAACTTTGTCTATGTGAGATGGTATTGCATTTTTGGAGAAGGTCATGGATGGATGCAGCTCTGGTCTCTAATGTTTTTAAATATTTTTACAGAGCATAGAAAACAAAGGTGATAATAAATTCCCAGGTCATATCTAGCCTACTGCCACCCTCTCTACAACAGTGACAGTCTTCTTAGATGGATGTATTGCAACATGAGAACTTCCAACAGAAGAAACGAAGGGGCAGTAGCAAGAAGAGAGAGGCTTGGCAAATGGCGGAGTGAGAGACTTTACTGGGCGTATTCAGACTTGCCAAACCGAGCCCAAATACATGACCTGGCATCTGTCAGGACATGTCCATGTCCACTATATGCTCAGTCTCTTGACGGACATGTCAGGCAGAGGAGTCTGACTCAGAGATCTCTTCTCCACTCCGCTGTTGATCATCTGCTGGATCCTGGGAGCATCCCTCACCTCTTTGTGCCTCTGCTGGTCATCATCCCATTTCTTTGGTCTTGTCTGCTTACTTCTGTAACACTTTCAGCATGTGCTCCTAAATTGGATCTGGTTTTGAACTATGCCTCCTTGAAAACTGGAGCACCCCTGACTCAACCTCCCATTCAGAAACAGCGCTGTGCAGCAGTGTTTTCCTGGTCACCACAGTGAGCTTTAACAAAGTGTTTTAAACGAGCAGAACTTTTATTAGAGGGAAGGGAGGGAAGGACACAGAAGGAAGTATTAGTCTGGGAAACCTGAATTAGCAGTCAGCAAGCCCCAGGCTTGCTCCTCAGCGTGGTTATTAAGGAATTAGCCTGGACCCAGCTTTTTGCCTGTAGCCGTGACAGTGCCGAAGGGAGAGCTGCTGCCCTGCTCCCTGCTTGCACTTCCCTTGTGGCATGCCTGTGCTCAGGATGGTTCAGTGGGGTGGCTGAATTCCAGGCCATTTCCAGGGCTGTGAGTATCCCATGGACAATGATCCCAGCCTCACTGATGGTGAAGGATGTCCCCATTGAGCCCCCTGGCTAGGGAGATGCCCTAGAATGGTGCCTAGTGGCCTCCATGCCATGGGTTTTGCCATGGGCTGCTGTGGCTTACATGAGCCTTGCAGCCCAGCAGTACTGTCTCTTGCTTATGGCTGGGGACCTGCTCCTGTCTGCAGTCATCATTCTCAGGCATCTCCTCGCCTTGTCAGGGCCATCACCATGCTGGTATCCACCTGGTGTCATCCCTTGGGAAGCTGGGGGTGGCTATTCTTCAGGTTCACCAATGGGGCCAGAGGATTCCACCACTTTTAAGAGGCCCAGACATCATGTGTACAAGCTTTCTGGGTGCAGCTGTTATCTCCTACTATGTGTTTTCACTGTAGCAAGGCCAAAAAATATAAAGCTTCTAGCTATTACTATTGTAAGTAACAATGATGGTTTCAATAATAAAATGTCACATGATCCACAAGAGGATTATAACTCTGCCAAATGGCCAAAAGTGATGGGAGTGCAAACAGGAAGGTCGGGTAAAAAAAAAAAAAGTGTAGGTAGTGAACTGTTGAAGCATTGGCCTCTGCGATGGAGAATGTGGCTGATCACCGCCACCCCTCTGACCCCTGAGAAGAGGGATGTGTACTCAGGTACAGGGGGAGGTATGGGGCAAAAGGAGGGTAACGAAAGGGACCACAGGGAACAACAAGGGGTAAAAAGGATGAGCAGAGCACATGATGCGAGATGGGGCAGGAGAGCAGGATGAGGCAGAGAAACAGCCAACCTGAAACATGGTGCAGCTGTTTCCTATCCATGATGTTCCATCATCCCTGAGGACACCCCCCTCTCTTCCTTCTACCACTGAGTCTTCACTACCAGCACATGACGGGTGCTCGGGTCTGCAGACCAGGACACCTCCTGCCTGGACAGCCACAATGGCACTGGTGCTAGTGACATCCAAAAGAGTCTGGAAATCCTTATTTCCAACTGGCACCTCTCCTCCTCCTCCCTCAGCATGCTTTGGCACTGATATTAGCCTCAAAGGTTCTCATATCAGGAAAGAACTGCATTTGTTTCAGGTTTGCCAAGTGTTATTACAATCCACATTTGTATGTCTCCAAAGGCTTCCTACCAGGTCCCTCTTTACAGAAACACCCTTTGAGCCATCTCCCGTCCCAATGCACACAGAGCAGCATGCACAGGGTTAACTGAGCTCTTCACACCATACAGATTTTTGAAAAATGGACCATGGGCACTGTAGCTTTCGGCATGTTCCCTCCCGTGTGGAGGCACGGAGCTGGAGCGTGACCCGGGTGGCAGAGGTGAGTGACTTGGTACGAAGTTGGGGCTGGTCTGGCTCGGCTGAAGTTAAGAGGCAGCGGCACAGGCTCAGCCTGGGAGTGGAGAAATGTCTCTGCCGGGTGCAGTAATGGAGCCTGAGAGATGCTGGGGAGGTGAAAGCCACGGCAGACCAAGTGGGCAGCAGGACACTGCAAACCGTTGGCTCCCAGAGCTCCACAGCCAGGCTGCCTCACTCCCGAGGATGTGATTCATGGAGATACAGTAATCCAGGGAAACATGAAATATTTGACCTTCCCCCCCACCCTCTCGCAGCAAAACATGCGTTGGCTTCCACGTCCTGCAGGCAGCTCGCTCCCGTACATCGGGCGTTCCCTGGGGCGTTCCCTGTCCCAAGCAGTGCCGAGGACAACGCGGGATGAGAAGGAGAAGAGCAAAGAGTCCTCAGCACCCAGCGCTGGGAAAGGCCATCCTGGGGCCTGGGACATGCCGGCAGGCTGAGGGGCATGGGGCTGGAGCGACGGTGCCATATTCCCTGCGGCCGACAGTGAGGAGTTGTGGGACGAAACGGAGACTTTCCCGGTGGAAGAGCCCTGGTTCACATTAAAAAAAAAAAATCAACCTGCAGCCACAGGCATAGCTTGACTTTGTTATGACTTGTGTGGGATTTCTGAGCAGCCCTCCTCACGGCCAGAGAGGCATCAGCCATTTTCTGCTTAGGCACAAAGTAAAGGTTGTCTTGTCTTTGTTTTCCCGTCGTCTGTCCTCTCTGTACCACATACACCTGATCTTTACTCAACCTTATTTTATAGGGAAGGGCAAAGCACCCAAGCATTCAAGTGCATTGCATCAAAGATAATGCTTTTAAAAAAAACCAGCACGAAAACCCTACCCTGGGTATGTGATGAAAGGGCCTCCCTCCCTCCCGCAGATGGAGATGAGATTTTGGGACTTTGCAGTATCAGTCTGGCAGTTTGGGCTCCTGTTTCAAAGGAGCTTCTTCATTAAATAAATCCTATTTAAGTCTGCTTCTCTATCACCAGAGGAACCACTCTGGGCAAACCCTACCTCTCTTCCTTCTGTAAATGACCGTGGTGAGCTCACTCATGTGCACTGGATCTGCATTTCTTAAAGTTAATAACAGTCAACTTAGTGAAATAAAATTAGCATTTTAGCCATTTCTTTCTCAGATTTTCATTTCCTGATTTGTCTGTTATCTGCGTAGGAGGAAAGCAAGTGAGATCTTCTTCATCCTTTCTGGCTGTGAGGCAATTAATTCCTCTTTTTAACCGTGAGGGTGTTTTGCCATAAATGGTTTTAACTTCTACCCAGGTTGTCTTCTGCGTCTCCCACTGCTTCTCGAAACCTTTGAGAAATATAATGTGCTATCGCTGCATGGGCTCCCTAACTCCCACATTGTGCTACCTCTGGAAAATACTCCCACGGGGATACCTATTATGTCAAGCGCTTTTTTTAATTATAGGGGCTTTAAGCAATCCTGTTCCCTGCCAGTCCTGATTACATTGCTGTGAGGACAGACAGATAGCTGGCATGTTGTCCCTGCCGAGGCTGCCCTTCTGCCCCCTCCCTATGGGGCCAAGGGGGCTTGAATCCCTGCCTGCCCCAGCAAGGCTGCTTTTTGGGGAGCATTTTCATGTATCACCTCTGTGACTGCTTCTTCCCTTGGTGGAATGTGAAAAGAAAAGAAACCAACCCACAAGTACCCTGGCAGCTAGAGAGGGTTAGGAGTTTCCTCCAGAAACCTTCTTTATCTGAAGGTTTTGGTTAATACAAACCAAAATGGTTTTCTAGAACATGTGTAGCCCCTTTGGAGGGGGAAAAAAGGGAGAGATTTTTGCTTAACACAGCAGAAATTTATTCCACCAAGGTAGCTAACAGGTCAGTGTCAGGAACCAGAGTTCGAATGTTCTTTCGACAAACACCTGGACATGAGGACAGGGACTCAACCTTTAGTCTACCGTCTAAATCTGAGTATGAAAAAAACCATTTCCTGTTTAGTCAGAGGCTGAATGATTAGTTAGAGGGGGAATTTCGGCTTGGGTTGAACCAAGAAACAGAAATTTGGGGTTTCTAGACAAGAGAAATGCTTCTCTTACCATGTAAGATATTTTTGGTCTAAACCAAAATGCTTTAAGACTCTTGGGGGAGATAGAACTTAACCCTTCAAAGGCTTGCTTTGTAAATTTAGGGTACTTTTAAAAGTCAAGATGCCTTTCTGCAATGGAAATTGAAAAGTTAGGTTTGGCAAATGCCAGGAAGAAATACCAAAGTAATATTTTCAAACAACATGCCTCCATTTTGAGGGTCAGTATTTTTGGCCAAAGTTAACCCAGATCTATAAATAGATTTGGCCTTTCTAACGGTGGACCTTTTTTTTTCAGGAAAAAAAAGTACTGTTTGCAAAATTAAAAGAAAAAAGCTTCCACATTCTCTCACCACACCTGGAATAAGGACTTTGATCATGTGGTTATGCTGGAGTAGGTGAGGGGCTTCTCCATCACTCATATTCCTTTTTCATCTCTAAAAATAGTGGTTTGCTTCTGGGATGAAACAAGAAATCAGTTTTCTTCTCAGAGATCTTGCCGGGCTGTGCCCTGGCTCCCAAGAGGGGTGAACTCCATTGCAAAGCCTACTTTCCCATTAAACGCCTGACCAATGCATGGGAGCAGTTCCTGAAGGGGAACACCACCAGCAAGCCCACGTGCACTTCCCAGCCCTCTGGCCTCTCACCAGGCTGCTGACAGAGAAAGAGGTGGTGGAGGAATTACCTAAGACAGTAGCACACTCTCTTGTGGCCCAATTCTGAAGGAAAGCGAGAAAAAATTATCCTCCAGGTTTGAGGCTCTTACTGTCCAAGCAAGAGAAAAAACCCACTAACGAACGGCTTCTGGTGAGCCAAATATCAGGGCACGTACCTGTAGGTAAATGCGTGTTTGATTTTTTGAGCTGGCTATCAGTCACACTATTGTGAGTAATATCAGTCGGATTATGACTATTTCGCCACTCCCGCAAACTCAGAGGATGGCAAGCCGAAATCCCTGCCCTTATCTGTTCTGCTTGTTTGCTCTTGTGAAAAGCAAGGGACAGGTTTTTGAGAGGGACAGGTTTTCGAGGGCTCGTTGTCAATAGCTGCAACGGCTTTCAGCACGGCTCACACCCAAAGGCAGGTCAGGGAGTATTATTTTCACTTCCCTTGGAAATGTACTGAGAAACGCCGGAGATGGGATTTTATGTAAGGCAGGGATGTGGTACAGCACTCCGCAGGCCATTTACTGGACCTGGTGATTTAGACTAGCATGAGGAAGCGGGGTTGCTTTATTAAAAGCTCACCTCTGCTACTCTACAGTATCATCAAAACAAAAAGTTTCACACGGCCTCGGCATCAGGCGTGTCGGTTCTCAGTGGCAGCATGATGCACTGATGCACAGGCCAACCACAGTTTCACAGCCAATGCATGTGCCATAAATTCACACAAAAAATAGTCTTTCCTTATATTTATAGGGTCAGGATGTTGCCATGTCTAAGACTGTATTTTTAGATTTCACAACAGTTCCCTTCTGTGGGCAGAAACCTTATTGCCCCCAGAATATATACTATGAAACCAAAATAAATGCCAAGGGAATACTGGCTTCCATATAAACGGCCTAAATTCCATCTCCTTAATGGGCACCTTCCTTGTATAATAACCAGGAGTCAGAGTATGACCCTGAATGCTCGGTCGTTACCTCCTGGAGTGTTGTGGGGAAAGCAGAGCTGCTAATTCTCGAAAGTGTGTAGTGAAGTATAACATATGAAAGGGCAGAACTAAGTTTACATCATTTTTTAATTCAACCACTCATTCATTCAAATAAGATTTATGAAGACGTTATGCAATTTTGCTGAACGCAGTCATCAGGGGTGTGTAACGAGTATCTAATTCACAGCCTGAGAGATTTAATTGGATGTAGATCATCTTATGACCATGGTCAGAAAGCAAACAGGGCCTGTGCACCAAATGAGCTTGTAACAAAAATGTGTTGAAGTCTCTGACTCAGTTGTTGTCTTATATAAAAGAGAAATGCTAGAGATTTGTGAAACCTTGTGCATTATGCAAGGAGGGAGTTTAATTACTTTGATTGAATTTATAGATTTTTTTTGCACTGCTAGGAGCTTTTAATTACCCATTACATTTTGAGCACTTGAAAATCAGAAATAAGAAGCGCAGGTAAATTTGTCCTTGGGACTGCTTTTAGAGTAATGGAAAATTAAATGTATCTGTACAGGTTATTTTACAGTGATACTTTAATTCGTACATAATATACTGAAAGAGAAAAACAAACAAACAAACAAACAAACAAAATCTTGTTCACTCATTTCTTCCTGAAAACTCTTCAAAGAGATTAAATAAACATTTCTCAGTGATCACGTAACAGCTTTTTTACTTCCACTAGAAAGGTTCTCCCACTTCAGAAAACTCCAAATGTATTTATTTATGTTACCAAAGAGCATTTCAGAAAGTTATCACACACACACACACATCTATTTTCCAGCCTGCAATTTACTGGAAATACTGACATGGTTTCTTGCAAATAAAAGGTGGGGAAAATATAAAAATCTAGTATTTGTTGTTAAAAATCTAATAATAAAAACTTAACACATGGATTAATTGAAAGAAAAAGCTATTTTTTTCACATTTAAAAATTCTAAATGTATCATCAAGAATGAAACCCAGAAACTTAAGTATGCCTCATTATCTTCCAAAGCTGTTCAAGCACTAATGGTGTGAAAGACAGAGTGATTTGAATTTTTTTACGTCAACTCTACAACCATTCATTTTATAGAAAATAGCAGAAGAAAACCAAGTGAAAATGCATTTGATAATGATTCATACTTCCATTTGGAAACATGGCACAAACACTCGACACAAAGAAATAGAAGCCTGATCTGGGGAGTTATGGAAAGAAACACAATGTACTTCAGCCCAGAAAACTGCTGATCATTTCAAGTAATGCTGACCCCAGTCTCCCTCGTCCCTTAACATAGTCACCTTGCCCATGGCCATGACACCGACTGGACTGAACTGAATTCTCAGTTACCTTTGTGTTGCTACTACTGGGTTTAATTTACCTATTTGGTTTATTAGGTGGTTAACTAGTTGTGTGAAACGAAGAGTGGAATTCAGGTGTCTGTCATTATCAATACCAATATTGCAATCCTGAGTACTGCATCTCCATCAATTCTATTGACTAGCAGGGACTACAGAGCCTAAAATGTGCTAACAGGCAAAAAAATTATCACATCAGTGTTCCTGTATTTTTACAGTTGTAATTTTTCACTTAGTCTGCACTCTGCACATCCTCAGGGTTGCGTAAATTCTTGCTGACGGCTGATCTCAGTTTAGTAATTCCTTCTCTTTGCTTCTCATGTAGCACTGAGATGGCACATATAAACAAAACACCAATTTGATTTGAATATTTTGACACCTCCTCTAACACCTTTACAGCATGAGCTCAACAATAACAAATCACTACCACTATTTATTATTTGTAACCAAAATGTCAGTGTTTAAGGGGCATTTGGATAATGTCCTGAATAACATGCTTTAACTTTTGGTCAGCCCTGGACTAGGTGATCATTGTAGGTCCCTTCCAACGGAAATAGCCTATTCTATTCTATTCTATTCTATTCTATTCTGGTACTGGTACAGTGTCCAGCTCTGGAGCTCTCAGCACAAGAAGGACATTGACCTGTTGGAGCTGGTCCAGAGGAAGGCTACAAAAATTATTTGAGGGCTGGAGCACCTCTCCCCTGAGGACAGGCTGAGAGAGTTGGAGTTGCAGTCTTTCAGTACATAAAGGGAACCTATAGGAAAGATGGGGGCAATCAATTTAGCAAGGCCTGCTGTGACAGGACAAGGGGTAATGGTTTTAAACTAAAACAGGGTAAATTTAAACTAGATATAAGGAAGACATTTTTTACAATGAGGGTGGTGAAACACTGGAACGGGTTGCCCATAGAGGTAGTGGAGGCCCCATCCCTGGAAACATTCAAGGCCAGGTTGGACGGGGCTCTGAGCAACCTGATCTGGTTAGCGGTGTCCCTGCCCATGGCAGGGGGGGTGGACTAGATGACCTCTAAAGGTCCCTTCCAACCCAAAGCATTCTATGATTCTGATTCTATGATTCTATGATTCTTTGATTCTATGATTCTATGATTCTATGATTCTATTCTATTCTATTCTATTCTAATTAATTTTATTCAAAAGCCTTGGCCAAGTTCAGGAGATGACTTCAGTAACTTCTTTCTGCATAAAAGTGATTATTGGATCTCTGCCCCAAAGGTGCAAGACAACTATAAAAAATAATTCAAGGTTTACTCCTGAAGCCAGGTTCTCCTGGTAGCCAGGAGGAGGTGGCAAGTTATTGAGGCCATTTTGGGGCTGGATGGCACAGTGGCCTGGGCCAACACCGCAACATGGGTGCTGGCGCCTGTGCTTGGACTTGCACCCTGCAAGCATGGAGTTTGCTAGTGCAAACATGCCCAACGAGGCCGGGCTTTCAGCTTCAGCTCCCTACGCCCAGTAGTTTACAAACCAAGCCCCAAATGACGTGAAGCTCACTCATCCCACCACTACATATTTATGCAGTCTTGCCACTCTCTAGCAAAGTTTTCAGCCAAGCTGTGAAGAATTTGATGCTAAACACTGAAGAAAAAAAAAAAAAGGATAAGAGCCAGTGGTGAAGAGCTGCGAATCCTGGCAGTCTGCGGTGCCTCTTGCTCGCCTGCCCCAGTTTTGGGTTACACCGCGTGTGTGACTCAGCTGAGGAGAGTGAGCGCCGGGAGGGGTTGGAAATAAATGTGTTTGGAAGAGGAAACTGAAGGAAGTAAAGAGTTTTCTGTAGGGGAATAGAACAGTATGTAGGACTGCATGGTGGAAATCCAACATAAGCCCTGTGCAAGTCTAACTGCTATGATCCCCCACAACTGTCTTCTCATTCCTTAAGTAATTGAGACTTCAGTTCAGCAAAGCATTTAAGCTCAGGCTTCATTTTCTGCTGTCAGTAAGTGCTTTGCTGAACAGGGGTTTAAAGTATCAAGCTTGTCGCATGAGATTTATCCCACCTAATTTTAGCCATTTGCAGTGCAGATATCTTCACCAGAGGTAGTGACTCTGGGCTCTCCTCATTATTAATGGGGAGGAATAAGCATTTCTGGGATGCTGTTCATCAGGCCTACTCTACCTTAGAATGAGAAATACCATTCAGTAGAAGTGTTTTCAAGCAGAGCTTGAAATAGCTAGATCAGATGTAAACATCTACAGTCCAGGTACCTACATTCGCATACCTGAACCACAACAGCCTCTGATGACAGATAAGTGAAAAAAAACATACCTATCTGAAGGTATCAGGCAAATGCAAACTGAATTTTTATAAAGAAATGAAACTGAAAATTATTTTCTTGGTGAGAAAGTTACAGTTTCAATTGTTTTTAGCACAAACAGCAGAAGGGAAGAAAAGAATAGAGCATTGTGATTCCCTTGTTTAAGGCATTATTTCTTTCATACTTTGATTGTCTGAAATTGCTCTTCTGCCTCCATTGGTTACTGAGGGCTCTCGCTCAGCAGCCTAACTTTTAGAAAGCTGCAGCTAGGAAAGATTAATCTCCTCTTGTGTCAGACAAATATTTTTGGAGGAGGAATCCCAAACATTCAAGACATTTCTGCAGAGTTATTCGACTCAGAACTCGTGTTTCTCTGAACGTTGAAGACTACTGCTCTCCCCAAGTAGGCAACAGGGATGTAAACTTCTGGGAATTACTGCAAATGCGGGAATGCCTGGAATCCCTGTGGGAAATAACTGCAAAGCCTTTAATCCTTGTTATCTCTGGGAGCACATATTTTTGTTTGCTTGATTAGCAGTGGGAGAGGATGACCGATTAGCGTGTTGGGCAGTAAAGCATCACACCGTTTCCCTGGGTGCCCATTGCAGACTGCCTCTGGGAAGATGCTGGTTCTTGGGCAAACACCACTGAACAGAAGAGTCCTTGGTGTGCAGTGGGGGGGGGGGGGATGTGGTGGTGTCAGGGAATGTGTGGCAACTGCAAAACCAGCAGTGGCAACCGTAGTTGTTGGAAGTACAACACAGCAGCAAATACACTTTTGTTGAGGAGCTGGTGCTTGATGTGGCCTGATGCCTACAGCAGGAGTTGAGGACGCCCATTCACCACTGAACTGAGGCAGTAAGTTAGGAGTAAAATCACCTGATGTTTCCTTCCATGGGCAGTGGAGACAAACAGCTCCAGAAAATAATTAATCCTATCCCAAGGAAAAGATGTAAAATTTATGGGTTGAATCGCTCTCTGAATCCAGCAACCTCTTTCTAACTGCAAGAAAGTCACCGGATCTTTAATCAAGGTGGAAAGTCCAGTCCATAAATGTTACTAATATAAATGATGTGCTTCTTAGCACTGGAAAAGTCCTTTTCTCTGCACTTCTACATCATCTACATAAATGAGGACCATGCTGGGTTCACTGCTTCTATGTGCTCTGGGCTCTGTGAAACCTGGGAAAATTCACGTACAGGACCACAACATGTCTTTCTTTTTGGATGTTTAAAGCTTTCTGATTCTAACACACATGAGAGCTTCTACCGCAAGCAGTAGCCTGGGAGTAACACGGGGACCAAATCTGGTAAAGGGTTTATTTTACTTGGGGACAGATTCTGTCTGGGTGTTTTGTGGGACTCGAAGAAGAGGAAATGATTCACTGACAAAGGGGGGAACAGACACCCTGACTCACAGTTTCCAGATCTAACCACTAGACAATTCCTCTAGCAATTGCTTAGTGCATCAAAAGGATGGATTAGTTTCTTAATTCCTTGAACATCATGAAACAGTTGTCCTGGATTATACACCCAGGCTTACCATACTGCCTACTGAGGGAAGATCTGCAGGTTTTATTCTGCAAGTTTGTGGAAAAAGTGCCAAAATATTTGCCCAACAATCTTGTTGATGCTAACAGAACCACAGTGCCAAGTTTGCTGTGCTGCTTTTCTCATATGTACAGGGCTGGGGGCTTTGGGGTTGATATACTCAAATCTCACTTAGTTCATAAAATTCCAAACATAGCAGAACATGTTTTTATGCCTAATTCAGTAAGATTCTGGATGATGGCTAAGAAACACAACAGGATTAGGTCCGCATGAAAGCAAATTTAAGACGTTACCATTCAATTAAATAGTTCTGGAGTTTCACTTTCCTTCCAGTAAATAGAATTTCTTTATATCTATTGCCACTATAAATTGTTTCTAGATGATACAAGGATAATTAAAAGAGTGCTTTATGAGGCATGGATGCCAAAAACCTTATAATTACATTTAAGCTGTCAGCTGTACTTGAGAGTCTTAAAATAAACACCACTGCTACCAGATTGTCTCATATACTCAGTTTCTTTTATAAATTATTTCCCCTAAAGAGAAAATACAGCATTTTCAAAACCAGTTTGCTTATGTTGACAAATCCATAGATTCACTCCCGAGGTTCCTCTTGCAGGAGCTTTCAGATTCATAGCCCAATGTTTCCCTGTGGCTGCCTTGCAGCCTGATTTTAGTTTTAGGACTGTGCCATCTGCTGTTGGAATTGCAAATTTCCCTGGGTCTGCAGAGTATGCGACCGCCAGCTCGGACAGTCTGGCCTTGCATGACTGTATTCTGCTCCCATGTGAGGGACAGATGTTGTAGGGTGACTCCGCCGTCCCCATCGGGGGCTTGACCCTTCCCAGGAACATTTATTCCACTGTTTTGAAGGCGTCTACTTTGGCACAGACATGTAAGGGCCTCCCTTTGTCCCGGTTGCTCAGAAGTAATTTTATCAGAGGTGGTAGGACACACATAGGATGCAGGGCCATATTCTGCAATATTAAATTTTAACAGAAAATTGAACCTCCTTTCTGCTCTTCAGTTCCACAAGCAGAGAAGGTGCACAGGCAGCTAAGGAATGGGCAATTTCAGCCTCCCAGCATGTTTGTGAGCTCTAGGTACCATTGCAATTGCTGTTGAGTGAGGCTGTAGCTCCAGGTGAATTGAGTGGGAAGGGAAGAGGTATAGTGGCGGCTGGCCCCACAAAACGAGGAACTAAGGGCACCACAGCTTCTCAAGGGCGGTAGGGAGTATCTCTCAGCAACATGGGGATCCTGGATTTCAAAAAGTAATTTAAAATTAAGACACTTTTTAGGATGTCCCATGGCTTAGTTGGTCAGTGCCTCTGCCTGATCCTCATGATGGGGATCATGATGCCATCCCTGAGAATCAAGAAATTCACTTGCTCACAGAAGTGTTTTCCTGAGGTGAGGAAAATATGTCCCATTGGATTGCTTTAGCCCTGCCTGCTTTTGTCTGGAAGCTGTCTTGGTATACGAGTTAGTGACACAGTTATTCCATCTGTGTTTCTAATCACACAGGTGGACTCTCTTAGGCCTCACACAGCAGTCCTGTGCTCAGGGGCTCCAAAACCTCCACCTGACTTAGGGCTTTTATTTGGGCTCTGCTAGACAAGAGGTCTAGAGTTATGAGTGATGCTCTGCTTTCAAGGTCTGATCTTGAAAAGAGTTATTTCTATACTCTTGTGGTGGGATCTGCAATGCCCTGACCCCTCATCTATGCATTCACACGGGCCCATGTCTTGAATGCATCTCACACCCGGTCCCTAAGGCACATGTCTGCTGGTGGCTTCACATAGCACAGAGTACCTCTTCGGGCAGCCGCGTGCAGACCTCCTCGTTAGTACCAAACAAGTCATTTCTTCCTCTAGAAGCAGCACAAGTGCATCACTATAGTACTGCAAATAACCTAATCGGTTCCGTTGGGAGGCAGAGTGAATTAGGGTATATATTGTACAGAGCTGGCACAATTGTACGGTAAGGAGTACTAGTGCAGTATCTCAGGGCAGCATTTCACTCTCCTGCATAGACCCCACATTTGTGCATTTGGAGCAAGCTGTGATAACTTTAACATGGCAATGAAGCATGTGGCTGAGACATGAACTGAATGTCCTCCACTGGGAAATGGCATTTTAATTAGAGCTTGGACACAGCAGCACACAGCAGGATTGGACCATCAGGTCATGTTGAATTCCCAGCAAAAAAAGTGATAGCAAAGTTCAAAATGCCATCAGTTTTCTGAAAATTTAGTTCTGGGAATGAACACATATTACCTTAGATGGGTACCACATCATAGAATCATAGAATGGGTTGGGTTGGAAGGGACCTTAAAGATCATCTAGTTGCAACCCCTCTGCCATAGGCAGGGACACCTTCCACTAGACCAGGTTGCTCAAAGCTCCGTCCAATTGGACCTCGAACACTTCCAGCAATGGGGCACCCACAGCTTCTCTGGGCAACCTGTTCCAGTGCCTCAGCACCCTCATAGTGAAGAATTTCTTCCTTATACCTAATCTAAACCTACCCTCTTTCAGTAAAAAGTCCCTCTCCAGTTTTCTTGCAGGCCCCCTTCAGCTACTGGAAGGCCGCAGTAAGGTCACCCTGGAGCCTTCTCTTCTCCAGACTGAACAACCCTAACTCTCTCAGCCTGCCCTCATAGGAGAGGTGCTCCAGCCCTGAGATCATTTTTGTGGCCCTCCTCTGGACCTGCTCCAGCAGATACATGTCATTCTTATGTCGGGGGCTCCAGATCTGGACGCAGGACTCCAGGTGGGGTCTCATGGGAGAGGAGTAGAAGCTCCACCACATCCAAGCGCCCTGCCCTAGATGCTAACTCGACAGTGGTGGTTTTGTCAGCAGTGTGATAAATGAGTCTGAAAATTGGCTGCTGAGAATTAAAGTAAAGTACTGGTTTCTGTCTTTGGAGCTTGTTGAAGACTCTCACCTTTTGTAGATTGGCATCTCAGAGGGGCTGCTTGTGCACGACAGTGAGAGGATCAAGAACAAGGAATAACCTCTGACTACTGCCTTACATTATACATTAGTTCCCGTTGTTTATATGCTATTGGGGTCACAGAGCTATTAAAAACTAGACTGAACAACAGAGATATTTATTATTGAAACTGCATTACACTCAACCACAAGTATCTCTTATCTGGCAACATGAAAGCAATACCACTTTGGGAAAATTGAAAACGACTGTGCATTTGGGTAGTCAGACTCCTCACAAGCGTAACCCACATCCTCTGCAGGAGCATTTCTGAGCTCAAAGGTCTGCCAGGGAGGACTGGTCAGGGAAATCATCCCAAATGTATTTTCAATTTAAAAATTTCAACAAGGTTCACCTGGCAGTCACTGTGGAACAGGCACGCCGTGCTCCATACCTACCTGTGGCAGGGAGAAGAAGCACTGCCCCCAACTCAGGAAATTGGTATATAGATGAGCTCTCCAGGGGGAAAAAGTCATATTTTGAGAGACACAATTGACCTGGAACTTTTTAATCCCACCCTTGGTTCCTGCTATAACTACATCCAACTGCCACAGATCACTAGCATATTTATCTATTGGCACTACTAGAAAATAAATTGTCTTAGACATAGAATTATGTTAACAGTTAACAGGAAGATTTGTTACTGAGAGTTGTAGGACCTGACATGTTTGGGATGTAGACTCTATAATGAGGGGGTGGTATATGCCTAGGCATCAAACTGAGAAAGGTCAGCACACCACGTAAGAAGCTCTTTGAAGAAGCTGGTTAGAAATACTGAGAGACACATGCCTTAAACCCTGGCCTGCTTCAGTATTTAGGCAGTTTTTAAGGCTCATTTTTCTCTCTACAGCTTGAAGAAATCCCAGATCAATAAGCAACATTAATAAGCACAGCTGGTACACCACCAGTGCTCCTCCAAGTACCTGGCCCCAAGGCTTTAGGTGTCCACCCTAACATCAACAGCTCCTGCACTGAAACGTCACCCTGCTGGCCACGCTAGCCCATGGCTCATGGGAACGTGCCCCAGTGTTGCTCACAAGCACAGGAAATTCCTAAGTTAAAACTGAGGCTTACAGGGAGAGCAAAGAGTGGTGTTGCCTGCAAAACTTGTTGTCCCTTGTAGCCCATGGGCTGGTGGAGTTTGGGGAATGGTGATCTGAGGAGGCAAGTAGATAAAGGATGTGAAAGCAAAGCCATTAACTCCTGATCCGAAATGGCTTGGCCAAAGTTACCCAGCAGAGCCAGGAGGTGAACATGGCCCCCGAGGGGCATGTGAACCAGACGGTTATGTTTTCTAGTTGAGAAGTAAAGTGGAAAATATCAAGAACATAAAAAAAAAATCCCTTTTGCAGACTGAAAATGTAGCTAATATTGCTGTTCCTCCTCTGCTCCATTTAATCATCTTAGAACTTGCTTGTAACAGCAAATGATTAATTTTCAGAGAGAAACATGATGAAGTGTCAGCAGAGACGCTCGACATAATGATGGCCAGCATTTCCTTCCAGGACTTGAGCTTTTCCCACAGGACACGCCATCCAGTCCAACCCCTTTTTCTGCGGTAGCTGCCTTCCCTCACACCGCCTGTAACCCGAGGCTAATTAGAGGAGAGCTGTTAAGAGGTTACAGGACGCTGAAGACCTTTCCCAGTTTCCTTGACTTCAGGAGGTCTCAGAATGGGCCTTGGATGAACGGCAGGACTACAGATGAAACAGGAGGGCTGAAAGCAGGAGGCAGAATTAGCTGTGACTTTTTGACCATGAGGGTTTCAGCAAGAGCAAGCCGTGATGGGAAGCGAGCTCCTCCTGGAGAGAGGCCTTGGAGTCCAGCCATCGCTGCCGATTTCTCTTCAGCCCTGGTGGACCCGGGCATGGAGACGCCTGCTCCTGTCCTCAGGGCCATCACGGCTCTGCCCAGCGGCAGCAGGGCTCAAGCAAAAAACTTGTCCTGCCTTGCCACAGCTGCCTACCACTTCCAGCCTGGATTTCCTCCTCCTGAGACATTCTGCTACCCACCTTCCTGAGCTAGGCTTAAAAATAGGACTGCCTCTGATTCACACTGGGTAAACAGATTTTAGTTCCCTGTTTTGCATGTGTTGAATTGCATGTTTTGTGTGGTATCTGACTGTGGGCAGCACAGTTGCTGATAGCTGACAAAAGAGCCGTCTCATCTCTGGAGATGCCTTATACAGGGAATTCAGTTCAATACTCTAAGCTTAGGAAAATGTTACATGAAAGGAACCTGGGGTGTAGGGAACAGCTAAAGGACTTGAGCTTGGCTTAAATGCGCACTCCTACAGAGGCTCAGAAAATTATAAGATACTTTCTTCTGAAAAACACCTGCCTGAAACAGCCTTCCCTTCTGAAATGCTGCATCATTTGGGAAGAAATGTGGAGGAACAAGTAAGTAAGTCTCCAAAAGGGCTGCTGGAACAAAATGTTGTTGCATGGTGTGGCTGGCAGGGTGGTATGAGAACAAGGTGGTGGGATGGCTTTGAATGCTAAATTATCTCATGTTTTAAGAGAGGCAAACCCCAGAAATTAAATGTTGCTGGTCTAAGTTACAATATAGTTGCCATGGCAATTATAAAATGGGAAACCATTGCCGTCATTGCTTGCATTGTCACACGCCTTATGGTGAAATGGTGGCTCCCTGGGTCATGGAAGGAGACAAAAAATGTTGGGTTCATTCCAAAAGGCTGCATTTTTTTGGATAGGGTGAGCAGAGGAGCAGCAAACCCAACGAATCTTGCAAGTTGCTCTGACTTCGGCTGGATCCTCGGGGCACAACTCAGGGATACAAGCCCGCGATCTAGATGAAACAGAATTTTGAAAAACCTCAGGGCTTAGTCATTAAAAGAGTTTTCTTCTGCAGAGCCAGATCCAGAAGCTTCTTCATGATGACTCGGGCCTTCAACCTGGCTGCTTGTGGGACAGAGCCTTCAATAAAACAAACTTTTGTGCCAACACTCGCATCCCAGGCAGCTACCCGCCATGGAGGAGACTCAGCCCTCTGCTGTGATGTCTGCTTTGAAGGAACCAGGGTCATGTGTCTTGTCTTATGCAAAAGCCAGCAAGCTCTCTGGGCATACAACCTTCACTCATAGGACACTTGGGAACTGGGCACTCATTTCTGCTGGTCCACATGACTACAGCAATCCACAGTATTTGAATTTTTTGGATTTGTCTCAACAGCAATGCCCAAGAAGGATGACCTCCTTCAGGTATAAGGAGACCTGGGATTAAAGGAAGAGAAGACAAAGCAATAAATCATTTACAACCAGGTTACATCTGGGGGGCAGCAGCCCCATAAGTCTCAGGTCTGACTCCCCATGCTGAGATGATTCGCCCCAGCTCTCCCAGCTTTCCCTCTGGAGCACAAGCTCCAGGGATGGGCAAGCTCTGGGTGCTTCTCTGTGGTCTTTCACAGTCAGACTCACAATTTTGCTGCCTCTGATGCGAAAAAACTGAACACAAGCCAAGGCTGAGCAATCAGCTGCATGTATACCGTGGGCAGAACAAATAGGCATGTGCCTACAGAGCACCATGTAAATACAGGCTCCGTAAGCTACTTCCATTCTCAGGAGGTATGCCAGGAATATAAGAAATCAAATGCATTTAAAATAATCCTTCATTACAGAAAGGGTTACTACGAACAGTGCAGAAGCAGATTTTAACCCATTGCCCACAGCTGCCATACGGATATGATGGGATAGACCGTCTGAAAGTAACACTAACGCATCAGGGTTTTGCCTGCTAATGTTGTCATACTGACCAAGGCTACCAGCTTGTGCAACAGCCATAAATCTCTTCAGTAGCCTCTAAAAGATCTATCTGTAAGTGCTCCAGATTCCCCGTTAATCACAAAAAGATTAAACTTCTTCCCAATGTTGGGATGAGATTAGTCTGCGCTGAGAAGATAGAAGTGCTGTAGAAACGTTATTTCTCCTTTGCAGAAGAAAGAATCAAGTACAAGGCAGTCACCTGGCTGGCAACCAGCAAGCTAGCTTGTAGGTGTTATTTACTCTAGTAATCCAATAATTATTTTTGAATTGAAATTAGTAAACTGGCTAGGGAGCAGGAAAAACATGAGCAGGCAGCTACACTGGAGCCCCTTATGCGTAGGAGCTAAAATGATCCTACAGCGTATATGCTAGGAACAAGGGAATAGGTTCAAGAGGCTGAATATTACCTCATGACACAGGAAAAGGATGCCATGGGGATGTGCAAAAAAAGAGCCTCCAAAAATAGCATGAGACCTGGTGGAAATGCCGCTTCGTGAGAACTACAAAGAGATTTAATATCTTTTGTTTATCAGAAGTGAGTTTGATGGGTAACATACTCGTGAGACTGAAGCTCTTTCTCAGGAAGAATACAGCAGTATGAGAAGGGTATCTCTGGCAGAAAGTGCCACAGAAATCAGTGGTGGGAAACTGAAACTAGATAGCATTATGTTGGCAACAAGATGTGGGTTTTTTCACATGGAGGATGACTAAACATGAGAAGAAACCATGAAGGATGTGGTGGATGCTGTACATGTTTCAGACCTTCATGTCTCTAGCTCGAAGTGGAAGATCCTCTCAGATACAGAGGTTATGTGAGCATACCTAGGGAAAACTTCGTGGCCTTTGACACCTAGATTGCATAAGAACATGATATGGTATGAACACTGTGGCGTAAGCCACCCTTTTAGCAGTGGATATGTATTCATACAGTTTTGACACTGAAGCCTCCCCTAGGGTGATGCTCGCTTCCCTCCAGTGTGTCAGCTGCATCTCTCTGAATGCTGGGTTTGATAGCAATAAACTGTGTGTCACCACTAATTTACCCTGTGTTCACTGTGTCTTGTGCCAGTTTGGAACAAAGCAACGACAGACACTTACTTGATTTGAGGAGACTTCCTTGCAGTCATCATTGTCTTGAAAAAATGCACGCGTGCTGCTGATCTCCGACGAAGGGACCTAGGAAGTTTTTAAAGCGAGAGCTTGAACTGCCTGTCAAAAGAAATGGAAAATTGCCAGCTGGTTTCACAGACAGCTGGATCAGAGATGCAGGCTGAGCAGCACTGAGAACCAATATGCATGTAAAGAACCTAATAACAGTCCTGTCTTCTGCTGCTAGACAAATCCATTTTTTATTGTGTAAAATATTTATAATAGTATGTTGTAGGCTGCACTCAGCTTTTTTGTAGCAGGGAAGGGAATAAGTTCTCCTGCTGGATTCCCAGATTTCCACTGCTGATGGGATGCACAGAAAACCTACCAGTGCTGCTGTATATTCATGCAGCTCTGCACAGGCTTTCATCCAGGGGAAGAGCGGGTGCTAAGGGTGCAAGAGCGACCTGGGGCACTAACAGCTTCTTTCTGAGCTGCTTGACAGGCATGCAAACCTCCCCGCCTTCAGGAAAGCCAGCTAGGCATGTTTTTATGTCTACTTCTGCCTTGCTCTCAAGACCTTTGATTTTATCTTTAAGCCAGCAGTGTTTATAGCTCTCAAGATGATCGTGTTCTGCTCAACAAGTTCCTTTGTCCCATACTGTTGCTGACAAATCTGCTAGTGAAACAATTCTACTATTCAGTAACTTTTTTTTTTTTCAGTTTTGCCTCCAACTTTTTCGCTGTAGCCTTTGAACTGACTGTTGCATTAATGCCTGCTATGACTTTCTCTACCGCGCATGCCATTGCTATGGCCTATTAAAAGCAGTTGCAGCCGTGCTTACCACGGGCTTCCTCCTTCCTTTTGAAGCAGTTTTCTTTGACTGGTCTTAATTAACGCATAAGCTGGGAAAGTGGCCTCTTTCCTCCTTTCAAGATGTTTTTGTTTCTCTGTTTTAATTTCACATCTTTGGCTGAATAGCCGTTTCCAGTGTGTTCTTTATGAAAATGAAAGGGAAGTTGAAGCTTGCACAATTTTTTATTGGTGAAAGAAACCCAGGCCATGGTTCTTCTTTGACTGCATTACTATTGCGTGCTTATTTGACTCCATTTCTTCTCCCTATTCAGAAAAGCCAACTAACATGATTAAAGTCCCCTTCCAACTCAAAGACTTTGACAGCAAACAAAGATGGATCACTTATCAATCGAATGAATCATGTACAGGAAACCGAGGCAAGTGTTAAACATATTTACTAGGGGAATCAGTTAAGAATGGTATGCTGAAGATCTGTAATTAATTAACACCAGTTCCATGTACTGAAACGAGAGATTGAAAAGCTATTAGATAATTAGTAAAAATCTACAAAGCTGCATTCCTCAAAGCAGCCACAGATGCTGAAAGGAAATGCCGGACTGCTAAGCCAGATATCAACTCGTCAAGGAATTAATCACCTTATTTAATGGCAAATACCTGGCCACGTGGGCAGCCATGCAAAGAGCTGAATAGTCCGAACAGACAGAGCATTCCTCTCTCATTACAGGTTATTGAGACGCTTTCACCAGGCGTGCAGCTAGCACGTGCCTCAGTTTCCTCACCGATAAGCTAAACAGCTTCACCTGCATCCATGGGAAGTCACCAGTGCACCAGGGCTTCAGATGGGAGGAAAAAAATGGGAAAAGTCTGTGAATTACACAAATATGTTATGACTACATCTCCTGCACATCAGCTGATGAACCTCAGGATTTGGTGCAAACATCCCTTAGAGCCTGTAAATAAGCCACGGGTTGTGAGATCATCCCAGCCTGTAAATTAACTTCACTACAGCGGAGCAAGAGGGTCACAGCTGGGAGCAGGGCCCCCCGGCAGGAGTCGGTGCCCGGGGGACGCGTCCTCGCTCTGCCTTTCATTACCCACAAATGCCTGGAAAGGAGACTTGTGCTTTGATCTCCACCGCGTGCGAACATCCTCCCCCTTGCACCAGAAATGGCGCCCAGCCGAGGGCCCAGAAACTGGCTACCGAAAGGAGAGCTGCCCCATGCTGCTCAAACTGGAGCAAAACCCCGTTGTTTTCCATGTAGTTACCCCAAATTCCTGTAGTCTCAGAGACGAGAGGATGAAGCCGTGTAATTTTATGAGAAGGGTCTGTTCTGAACAACCTGGTAAGCACTGATTGCTTTTAGTAGGGAAGGGTCAGCTCGTTCTCTCCCCTTCCTCGAGGCTTTCTGAGCAGCTCTTAGAAACAAAACTCACCTGCCTCGTCTCAGCTACAGTTTTCTGAACTGTCGGGGAAGCTGATTAAGGAGTATTTAATTACTGCCAAGAGGTGTCCTTGCTGCCCCTCAAAGGGTGTTGTTGCTGAGGACGTTTAAAAGCTTCCTCTTTACCCCTCTGACTTTGGTGAAATCGCTAATTTTTCTATCGATCACATCTGTTGCCGTTGATTAAACACGAGCAAGGCTACAGGCATTCAGCATCGGGGTAGGGTACTGCTCTTCGCTTCCGTGGGCAAGTCCTTAAGTCTACTGCTAATACGTCAGGTCACGACCTTATAATTTCCGTGAAAGGCTATTAAAGCAATTATTTTGTTCCCTAAATTTTGGGAAAATTTCATTTTTACCACAATTCAATAGAAAATAGAAAATTGAATTAAAAGTTTATGCTTTGCTTTTAGCATGAAAATCGGTCAAAAAAAAGAATCCTGCTTTCCCCCCCCCCAGTTGTGATCTGGTTTTGCCAAAATCAAACTGTTTCCATGAAACATTTCAACATTAATAAGACTGGCTGTTCCCCAGGAAGACTCCCAAAGCCTACCTTTGTCATTTCAGCACTCTCATGGCTAACTCTGCCAGCAGAGGCAGAGAGGTTCAAGCATGGCCCATCAGGCATCAGTGACCCTGCCGTTCTGTCAGTGTACATGACTTTCTTTCTAAGTCTGAGTATAGAGCAACTCCCCATCAGAGCTTAGCAGTTAGTTTATGCTACAGGTAAATAGAAAAATATCTTCTCAGGCTTATAATAAAATCTCAGCCTTTCCGTGTAAGATGACATCATGATAATTTGTGCTATTTTCATAGACCAATACTGTAAGCGACATGCCATTAAACAACCCTGCATTAATACCAGAAAAAGGTGTAATATGGCGATGCTTATCTTTGAAAATAAATGCCATTACAGACCAGTCACAGTAATTGCCTTGATTTTGTGGAAGGGGAAAAAAAAAAAAGAAACAGAAAGGAATGGTGCAAAGCAGTAATCTCATGCTCAGTTAAGCAACACTGAGTCCTGAAATGTCTTTCAGCTTGTTTCCCTGTGAAAAAGAAAAGCAAACTAATTTAGATGAGCTGAAAGTAGTGATATTTATTCATGGTCTGAGGTATAGATTGCATGCTTTTTAACAGCTCAGACCTGCAGAGATGTACCTCCATTTCACAAACAGAGAAATCAAGGCAGGGAAAAAATAAAAGAGAAGTATCAAACTAAAATGTCATAAAACTAATCATATAATTGCCATCTTTTGCCTTCAGGGGAAGCCCCCCTGCTTCTGACATTTGCACATGACTACTCAGTTACCAGCTCAGGGCTCCGGACAGGCACATTCTCATAAGAAATTAGTATCAGGGCTAGGAACAGAAACACTGAAATCTCTGAGGTTTCAGACCATGAGATCAGTCATTGCCGAACAACAGATTTCCGAAGATAAGCGGGACGAGACGAGCAGGCAGAAGGCAGATAATCTGTGGGGACCGTCTTTAAACAGAAGCTTCCCATCCCAACAGCAGCATTTGAAGCACCACCACAGCCTTGTGACCCTCCTTTCTCCCTCCCTCCCCAAACCTTCTCCTCCCCACAAAGCCATTCAGCACATCATTTTATGGACAATCTTCCTCTATTTTATCTGGAATTTTCCAGAGTGCTATGACACCTTAACGTGTTTTCAAAGACTAGACCTGTTCAGGATGGGTTGGAATTAGGCCCAGGACACAGGAATAATAAATCTTTTGTCCCTGAAGTGTTGATAATCCAGCGGAAGGATGGATAATGAGCCTTGCCCATTGCTGTCCCTTGCATGGGTGTGTGATTGGGTTTGAGTTTCAGTGCTTGGATCAGGAGGGAGCCATCCCCATGGGGCATGAAAGAAAGCCGAGACAGGCAAAACCCATTCCCTTACCAACCCCGTCTCTGCGCTGGGTTTGCTACAAACCTGAATTTTTACGCTGTTCTGTATAAATAAGCTCTACTTTCTAACTTCTTTGCAGCAATGCTCCCCAGCCCTGGTGAGTCCCACGGAGTTTGTGCCAGGTACGAGGCAGGGCCATGCTGAGAATCACACTTCTGAGTTGGGGGCTTGTTCCTCCCTTTCATCGCTCTGCACCGCTTATTTCTCAGCCTAGGCTGTCCCTCTAGGCCGGCCAAGCTAAAGTACAACTTGTCACTTGAAAAGAAGCTCTAAGACTTTGGAAAAAAGACTTTCTGGCAGCATCACCTCCACTTACGCGTCCGGTGGAGGGGGAAATTTTCTGTCCAGTGAAGCAAAGAGGTTTGTGGTTTGAGGCAGTATGTTTAGCGCTCTGCTAGCTGTAATAAACCCGTGTTTCCCTGAGGATCAGCACGAGAGAACGCGTCACGCGCTGCATCGCACAGGCAATTCTTGTGATCATCACAGGGGTGTTGCTCGATAATGACGCATTTGTAACGGTGCCGGAGAGCAGACGTACATCCCTAAAAACTCTTCTGTCTAGACTGGAGAATTTTGCAAAAACGCATCGCTTGAGAACATCCCCGTGTATCCCCATCCTTGACCCACCACCTGCTCTCACAGTAACGCTGATGCTCGCAGCGATCCGCGCCGCACCCGCCTGTGCGTGGCCACTTCCATCCCTCCCACGGAGCAGCCCCAGCCCGCGCACCGACTCCCTCCTCCACCCACGGAGCAGCCCCCCCCGCCGCCATCGGCAGCGCCCGGGGGGTCGTGGCCCCGTGTCCGCCCTCCCCCCCCCCCCCCCTCCCCCCCCCAACCCTCACGGCCAAACCCTTCACAACGCGACTCCTGTAAGCGGAGACCGCCCCCCCCCCCCCCGGCCGCTCCCCCCGCCAGCTCGGCCCCGCGGCCGCCAGCGCCGGCTCCCCGTGAGCGGCGCAGCGGAGCGGAGCAGAGCATCCCCCTCCCCGGGGAGCGGCCATGCCGGGCCCGGCGGTGCGGCTGGCGCTGGGC
Organism: Gorsachius goisagi; assembly: GCA_018403395.1. Classification (NCBI taxonomy): domain Eukaryota; kingdom Metazoa; phylum Chordata; class Aves; order Pelecaniformes; family Ardeidae; genus Gorsachius; species Gorsachius goisagi. Next base: position 73,258 of record BOSO01012605.1, on the reverse strand, counting down.
GCGGGGGAGCTGGGGCCGGCGGCCCCGGGCGTGCCGGGCCGGCTGCTGCCCCTCCTCTGGCCGGCGCTGCTGCTGGGGGCGGCCGCGCTGCTGGTCCTGCGGGGGCTCCGCCGCCGCCGCGCCGCCGGGGAGGCGCGGGAGGAGGAGGAGGAGGAGGAGGATGGGGAAGGCCCCGCGGAAGCCGGCGGCCGGGCGGCCGGGGCGCAGCCAAAGCGGCAGCCGGAGGAACAAAGGCGCAGGGCGCAGGTAAGGGCGGCGGGGGGGCCGGGGCGAGCGTCCTTCCCCCGCTCCTCCCAGCACCTTCCTCTCCTCCCGCCCGGCAGCCCCGGGGCACCCCCGGCCCCCAGCCCGGCGGCTGCAGGCGCCCGTCCCGCCCCGCCTCGGGGTGCTGGGTCCCAGACCTCTCTGTGGGCGGTTTAGGGGGCTCGGCGTCCCCCCCTCCCCCGCCTTCCCGGGCCCTGCGGCGGCACCGAGCCCCTCTCCGAGCCTGCGGTGCGGGGTTGCGAGAGCTCCCGGCCTGGGGTTGCTGGTCCCGGGCTCTCTGACAGCCTGACCCCCTAAGGGCTTGATCCCGTTTGCAGGGAACCATGAAAACTCCAGTGGGTGTCCATCGCACCAAGAAGGAGGACCCCAGTACAGTATCGCTGCCGTGGTGTTGATAGGATGTGCTAATAACGCGTATTTACTCTTCATTGTTATTGCATTAATATGTGACCGTAGCTGTCAGCTGGTGACCGGGGCCACCCTGTTGCCTATGGGTTGCGAGTTTGGTACGATGCACTGAGATGAAGTTTCTGTATGACGCTGTCACGCTTGTGTCGCTTTGCGTTGCTGTAAGCTGGCCGTAGCAGAAAATCCCGGTATAGATGACAGAAAACAATTTCACCGTGGTATTGCCATATGGAAATTAAAGCTCTCAGAAGAACACACTGGACGTAAGTATGTATTGAAAATCAGTACATCAGGCATTTCTGAACATTTTTATCTGTTGCTACTATCTCCTAGGTCTTAATTCTGAGAAAGGCAAAGCCAAAATTAATTTGCAGAGGTTTTTTTAGGTGGGCTGTGAACTAAGTGGGGTTTTTTCTTCATGAATACAAAAGTGTCAGGCTTTCCATCATGACAGTAGTTTTCAGGGGTTTATTGCTTTGTCATGGAAGTTTTAACTTCAGCTGTATTGTAGTTATATTTTAATAGGCTATTCCATTTTAGGGTATTTTGTCTTTCATCAGCGAGAACAGAATCTTGGCCTGACAGCATAAGTATCCCTGAATTTGTAAAGAACAAGTAAATCAAAAAGCGGTCCTAACAGAACTGCTTGCGTCAAGGGATGAAGAGGGATTTCAGTAACAATTTTATTATATCCTTATAATCATCAATACTTGACTTGGCCGTGGAACGAATTAAAATTTTGCAGAGCCACCAATTACTGGAGGCAGTGTGGGGCAGAAAGGGGTGGACACCCACCTCCTTGCCAGAGGCAGGCCTGGTGCTGTTAACTGGGGGGGGGTGGTGGTGTTATTCGTTCAAGCTGAAGACATTGCTTCAAATAGGTATTTTCTTGTCAGAGATGCTGAACCTCACAGGCCTCAGTAAGAGAAACCAAAGAAGAAGAGGAAGAGATAAACTGAGGGCTAAATTTGTTTACAGTCATCTGCAGTTTCTGGCGTTAATCTCATCTGTGGCTGCACTGAGCCGATTCCTGCTCTTTAGGGGCTGGACTCTGGCAGTCGCGTTTATGGAGAGTAGCATCATGCCCTGTGTGAGACCCACTGCTGATTCTGTAAGTGCAGAGGAAGCAAAATATGGTCCTAAGGAGGTGGAGGATGAGAAGACGATGATCAAGAAAAATAACTTAAAAGATCCTAAGGAAAGATAACCTGGGGAAAGCATCTTACATGCTGAAATGAAAAAAACAGGCTTGTCCTCCCATGACAGTACTCTGCTCTTTCTCTTCTCTATTTGTTTCTTTTGTTTTCTTTTCCCCACCCTCCCTTCTCCACTGCTCCTTGTCATTTCCCATCATGTTATCTCTGTCTTTGGAACATCATATCCTTGAGGCAAAAACTTTATCTCCTTACGTAAGGGTAAAACACTGCATGCTGCTTTGGCACTTAGCTGATGCAAGGATGCCAGAACAGTGGAACACCCTTAATATGCTGAAATTTGCATGTGAAAATCTCTAGCAAGGCAGCATCAGAGAGATTATTAATAACGAAGTCTTCCATCCATAGACGTGGCCAATGCCATCAGCTGGGGTGTGCAGGTATTACAGGATGGGAGCCCCTCTGCTGCCTGCTGAGGTACGAAGCCAAGAGACGAATTGCCTCCAGTGCTCAGGTGTGTTGATACATCCCAGCAGCCAAACATCTGCATATCCTGGAGTAGTGGATCAGTCGAGATCTTAATTAAAAGAAACTAGGTGGTTAATTATTTTTTCAGTTTGGGAATGCGTGTTTGCCAGTGATTCCCAGCCTCTGCCCCAGGGGTGGGCTGTGAGACTGCCTTAGAATAGAATCATGGAATCATAGAATTGTTTAGGTTAGAAAAGAAAATAAAAATATAAAAAAAAAACCAGAATGGCAAGGGTGGGAAGGGACCTCCAGAGATCATCTAGTCCAACTCTCCTGCTAAAGCAGGGTCACCCAGAG
>BOSO01012605.1:57481-70538 GCA_018403395.1 Gorsachius goisagi | reverse complement strand
ATATTCAACTGAAACCACTTATGTTTCAGTTTGTGCCCACTGCCCTTTTTCCTGTTGCTGGGCACCACTGAGAAGAGTCTGGCTCCATCCTTGTGACATCCACCCTTAAGATATTTGTATGTATTTATGAGATCCCCTCTCAGTCTTCTCTTCTTCAGGCTAAACAAGCCCAGCTCCCTCACAGGAGAGATACTCCAGTCCTCTAATCATCTTTGTAGCCCTTAAAAAGACCTTTAAGATCATCAAATCCAACCGTTAACCTGCCATTCTACCACTAAACCATGACCCTTCCTGGGGAACCTGCTCCTACAGGGCTGCAGTTCCTCTGATGTAGGACTGGTCTCCTTTCCTCTGCGTCTGCGTGCCCCTGTCCCCCATAGCAGTAGGCAGCCAGCGCTTGCCCAGGGTGCCTTTGCTGGAGGGTGCAGCGTACCCTCAGCTCTCTGTGGGGCACCTTCACAGCCTGCAGCTCCCAGCTGCTGCCCAGCCCTCCCAGCCACCTCCATCCAAATTCTTCCCAGGTCCAAGTCACTAAAATCATAGAATCATAAAATCGTTAAGGTTGGGAAAGACCTCCAAGATCATCAAGTCCAACCATCAACCCAACACTACCACGCCTACTAAACCATGTCCCAACGTGCAACAGTGCACAACTGTGTTGGTCTCTCCCAGTGCCAGTGCTGCTGGCAGGCAGCTTTCAAGCCTTTCACCTCACTAGTTAACTTTGCGTATAGAATCGTAGGATGGAGATTCTCCTTAGCCCTCCTTATATATAGATATATAGCAAAGTAACAAGATGGAGGTATTTCACCATCCTTGAAGGTATTTAAAAGATGGGTAGATGAGGTGCTTAGGGACATGGTTTAGTGGTGGAATGGCAAGGTTAGATTAATGGTTGGACTTGATGATCTTAAAGGTCTTTTCCAACCTAAGTGATTCCATGATTCTATGGTTACTACTCAGAGCAGGCTGTGCAGTGTAAGGCCCAATCTGAATTGCTTTCACAGCTCGTGTGAAATAAGCCCGTCAAACAAAAACTTTGTTCAAATGGATGCATGGCCTCAATGCAATTGTACAAGCACATTTTGAATGTGATCTCGTTATGCGTGACACATAACCACTTGCATTCTGGCTGTTGTCACATACACAAAAATCTCTAGAAATTATGCTGGAGGGTGTTTAGTCTTTTTCAGAATAGCCTTGTCCCTACTAAAGAGTCTTTTAGGAAATTGCTAACAAGACTTGCTGGAAGCCAACTGATCCGAAGAAGATTGCTGTTCAGTTTTTGGGTTTGTGTTTATTCAAAGTTTTTGGGTTGTTCTGCAAACTGGTCAGTTCAAAGGAAGAGCTTTGTGCACAAATGCAGTGATATCATCTTCCTTAGGTAGCTTATAAAACTATGTATTATCTGATACATCCCAAAAGAAAGCTTTCTGCTTTTCAGAAGTGTCTTTATAAAAACTGGAGATACTTTTTGCCTCTTGCAGGGGTGGCTTAACAGCACCAGCACCAAAGATCAATCCCCTCAGCTCTGGAGGCTTGCAGATAGACCTTTTCTCCTACCTTTTCAGGGGATACGGTAGTCTTCATGCCAATGCAACACAGTGGCACAATCATTTTCATGCAGCTGTCTGGGACGAGAATTGATTTTGCAAGTAACGTGGAAGTTGTTGGAGTTCAATAACTGCCTCCTTAAAATTCAGCCTTGATCCCTTGTTGTAATGCTGCTCTAATTCATTAGAATAGCAAATCCCAGGAAACTGATTTCTTCATCCCTCCTTGCAATGGTGGTTTTAATCCACTCACACTGGGGGAACTCTTCGGTCTTTCCCCAGATGTCTCGTCAGATGATAAGACCAGCTGAGCTGAGGCTGGTACTTGTCAGCTCCCGGTATTTTTGGCTGCTGTACATGGCCTCTCCTGTATCCTGGGAAGGCTGGCCAGCGGGAGGGCACGTAACATAGGCAGCAGCATCTTAGAGCTGCTTCTCTAATTTTTCTCTTGGAATTGCCTTCGGATATGGATGGCAACAAGTGCAGTTCAGCCTCCCACTACTTGTCACCAGCCTGTATTTGTTACCCGTTAGTGCTCAAGGGGTTCCTACGGGCAACTTCATCCCTGGAAATATGTGCAGAGGAACAGGTTTGCTGTGCTGACGGCCCAGATCCTTTTCCCAAGGTTCTTGGAGCATCCATTTGATGGGAGCACCACCTTTTTCCTCTGCCACGTACCTTAAACAAAAGGAAAAATTTCATGTATTCCCAGTGCGTATTTCCCATATAATTCTGTCTAATCGTTGGGTGTGTTTCCCATGTAATTTTCCCTTCCAACAGACTCTTCTTTCCTACTAGGAACAGGAACACATTTGTCTGAAGTGGTTTTGTCAGGGAAAACTTTGTATTAATCATATAATCATAGAGTTGTTTAGGTTGGAAAAGACCTTTAAGATCAACAAGTCCAACCATTAACCTAACACTGCCATCCCACCACTAAACCATGTCCCTAAGCACCTCATCTAGCTGTCTTTTAAATACCTCCAGGGATGGGGACTCAACCACTTCCCTGGGCAGCCTGTTCCAGTACTTGACAACCCTTTCAGTGAAGAAATTTTTCCTAATATCCAGCCTAATCCTCCCCTGGTGCAACTTGAGGCCATTTCCCCTTGTCCTATCATCTGTTACTTTGGAGAAGACACCAACCCCCACCTCACTACAGCCTCCTTTCAGGTATTTGTAGAGGGACATAAGGTCTCCCCTCAGTCTCCTCCAGGCTGAACAACCCCAGCTCCCTCAGCTGCTCCTCATAGGACTTGTGCTCTGGACCGTTTCACCAGCTTCGTTGCTCTTCTTTGGACACGCTCAAGCGCCTCAATGTCATCCTTGTACTGAGGGGCCCAAAACTGAACACAGTATTCATACATATTCAGGCATATCAATAATAGCTATTAATAATAAGGTGATTAATATTTACAGTATTGATCACAAACCAAGATCCTGCTCTTTTCCTCCTCTCCTTTGCAGATACATGTGTGTAGTGTTGTGAATGGGGATGGCCCAAAGAAGTTCCTATATGTTCTTCTGCCATGCATGAAGAGCCTCTCAGTTTCCTTTGCTAACGAACACAAGATGTTTTTGTGGCTTCCCATTGTCACCTTAGGGGAAACTGCCATTGTGTTAACCTTTCTCTAGCTATTAGGACTGAATGAGTAATTTTCTTTGAAGCTGGTGCCTTCCTGGCTCTTTGGTGGACTCTTGCTCTACCTAAACCCCATCCTTTCTCCTCTGACAAATGCAGACTTGTCCTTTCCCATTCACCTGGTTCCCACTGGTTTGGGAAATAAGTCTCCCAGGCTGAAGTCCCTCATCGGCACAGGACCATGGGGCAAAGCCAGACCAGCCGTCTGCTTCCGTTTATGAAAATCTGATCCAGAATTAATGAAACTCAGCATGCTGCTTTATTTCCCAATGTGTTTGTCATGCAGATTGCTCACAGTCTGCTGATGGAGCAATGCAAGCTGTTGGCTGGCCGCAGCAGCTCTCTGGTTTCCTTGCCCTGTGGCTGTGCCCGTGCTTCTGTGCACAGGAGAGAAGAACCCATCTTTGGAGAGCCAACAGTGGCCTGGCAGGGGTATTGCAGACAACCAAATTGTAGTGTAGGGAGCAAAGACCTGATCTTCCAGAGGATGGTGAGAGAAATGAAGACTTCCTGCTCAGCTTTCAGCTTATTGAAAGTCTACTGAGAAAGCTGAAGAGTGCAGTGATATCTTCTTCAGTAGTAACACAGCATGTTTCAGGGAGGTTCTTTAGTGCCATATTTAGAAAGCCCTTTTAGTTTTGTTCTTTTATCTTTTTTTTTTTTTTTTTTTTAATTTTATTTTTTAATTTAGTGCCTGTTGGTGTTGCTTTGCTGTACTGGTGTAGCCTTTTGGCCTCAGTCCATCACATTTATTTTGTGGTGAAAAAAAAAATTAGTTTTTGCACTGGAAATGAGCACTAGGAAACAATTTAATTGAAGTATTTCTTAAATCTGGAAATGGTTTTGTGTTCACAGACCCCCTGCCAGCATGGGGTAGTTTTTGCTTCCTTTCATTTCCAGTGTCCAACCCACTTAATTGGAGTTTTCTGAAAGGGGTAGCCGAAAACAATTTTCTGAATCTTTATTCATGTTCTTAAATGAATTCCCTGATTTCCAGTGTGTGAAGCATATAATAGCTCCCCTTGGGTTTCCTACGCTGAGTTTAGTTTGTCCTAGTATCCCTCTGCTGGGGGAACCTTTGCAAGTCCTTTTTAAGGAAGGCCATTTTAAGCACCTTCTCCAAGTGGGACGAAGGGCAGTTAATGAACCTGAAGCTAATGTTCATCTAATTTTTAATTAATCTTGTAACCAGTTGGTGGCACTGAGGTTTGAAAGGAGACTTCCTGACCTGATAGACACTTACCAGGGTGTTTGGTTTTGTGAAAATGACTGGTTTTATGAAAGGTAAGTGTCTAGGGGTACTGTTTTGTGGCTTCAAGTACACACTTTATATATTAATGGTTAAATCCAGTATTTTTTAACATCTGAAGACCTATCACTTTGCCTTCTTTCTTTATGATTTAATGTAGAACTATATTAACATCATAAAACAAATTAAATGCTAGCTCAAGAGAATAAAGGTTTCAGAGCGATCATCAGAAATATAACCTGAAGCTACATAAAAAGGAAAAAAAGGCAGGGGGCGGGGGGGGTGGGGGAAATCCTGTTCCACTGGGTCAGAAACCAAATGGCCATGAACTAAAAATAATCTTTCTATTGTTGCACAAAATGTGAGTAGAAATTAATAAGCTAAGTCTGATTCCACTAAAAGTCTGGATTCTGTTCCTCTGCATGTATTTAATGTATTTGGGATTGCGCTGATGACCTTATACAGTCACTTAATGCTGCGGGTTTAGATGTGTTCTCCGTGTACAAAACTACATTTTCCATTAAGAAAAAAAGTTACCCTGACAAAATTAATCTCTCTTTAATGATTCCATTAGGTTAAGTGCAATAAAATAATGAAAATTCCCCAGCATGATAAAGAGACATGAGTAATCCTGTATCCTAAAGGCTTTGAAAGGGAAGAATAGGGTAGGGTGGGGTTCCTCAGCCAATAGGGCCAGCTTGCTGCCCGAAAAGGGGCTGGATAAAGGCAGGATTTAATACAAAAGGTCAGGCTACTTGGTGATGAAAGTTGCTGCTGTTACTGAAGGATGGTGGAGAAGCAACAGATGCTTCAGGTTGGAAAGAAGAGCCTCGCCGCCGTGCTGGGCTATTTGGTGATCATCAGCCAGTGGCCAGGTTTGGTATTTTTCTTGCACTCAGCTGCTCATTAGGAAGGATGCAGCAAGGTTCAGGAGTCCCAGGCGGGTATTTAGGGCTGAAGAGCCGGTCAGTCGGCATGAAGACCCCTGGGATATCTTAAATGAGTGCCAGCAGTATATTTTTAACCACTTAGTCAGTGGTGGAGAGGGAAAGGGATGTTTACCTAGCAGGTGAAATATCATTTAAGTAGGAAATGTTGTGCTCGTCCTGTAAAAGCATACACCAGTCAGATTGGCAAAGCGTTAAAACAAAGTGCTGCAATTTTTCCAGCTTCTTCCTTGCTGTCATTTATATGGTGAGAAGGTCCAGGAATGTGATCCTGTCCCAGCTGAGATGAGCCTGTCACAGCCAATATAGTTTGCATCTTCCCTAATTTTCTGTTGCACTCAACATTTTCCCTCTGGAGTTTTCCCTGCCTCGGTGAGGGCTCTGTACAGCCCCGGGCTGTGCTCGCTTATGGCAGCCCAGGGAGGGGAAGACAGTTGCATGTCCTTAATCTTGACACCTCGTCGTCTCTCTGTGTGTGGTCCCTCACGCTTACAGAAGCATCTTGATGTAAAGAGAGGCTAACAGGAGGTAGGATGTCTCTTATCCTCCGTGTGTGTCTGAAAGAAGGCAAAAAAGCATCCTCCTCCTTGCTTCATGAGTTGGCGCTGCTGTTTCTGTTGCTGATGGCGGCTGTCTCGCTGAAAGCGGTTTAATTTGGGAGGTCTGTTTGCAAAGCCCTGAGAAAACGTTGAAGAGCTCATGAGAACTGGGAAATCAGCAGGCTTTGTTGAGACTGGAAAGGAATATTGCGCTTACATGTTGTGTGGCTTCCCCTGGTTATCCCTTCCTGTATTCATGCTATAAAATTCAGTCCTGTGTCATATAGCAGAAAGCCACCACCCTCACCACCCCCATTTTATATTGCATAAGAATTGTTGTTCACTAAAACATGATCTATTTGTATTTTCACACATTTAATTGGACAGAAGCACAAGCTGAGAAAGAAGAAATCGTGTAAGCCCAAGATCTTCCCTAAGTGGCTCAAATCTTTACCAAAATTCCCCTGATTTTGTATTTTATGTCTCCCATCTTATGTGAGAGGCTGCTTCCCTCCCTGCTGCAGGCACCATGGGATTTTTTCCTTGAGGAGGGCAGGATATGGAAAATGGCCTGGTTTGTGGTGGGGTTTGTGGAGTGCTTCTAGTAAATGAAGCTGAGAGTCTCAGAAGAGAGATGACTGCCTGTAGGAAAAACCAAAGCTGGCCTTGCTAGCTATTCCAAAGCGTTGCTGGGCTTTAACACAGAAGTCATTATGTCACTAGTGAATGTTCAGAAGAATATAATTGTAAACATGCTAAATGACAGCTAAGGGAGGTGAAAGATGTGGACCACTTGGTTTAAGCTTATAATTTGAAGCTGGTGCAATCACTGATGTAATTAGGCAGATATTTTGGCTCCCGTTACTGCGGTATTTTGCTGGAAGACCCAGAATCGGTGTTGTCTGTGTATTCCGAGAGTAGTAGGTTGCAAAGTCCACAATTTTGGGGCTTCTCCACCGAATAATGGTGGGGGATCGGTTGAACACCAGCCTGCACCCTTGTACACCATGAGTTGGTAACTGGTACGAGTTTCAAGCCGCTCCAAGGGCGAAGCATTTGCCAGTGTGCAGGGTGCCCGTCGTGCTGGCTTTAACATGCACGTCAAATCAGACCTTTCCGAGACTTGTGAAAAATAGTTCTAAAACGTCTCGAGAGTACCAAAGAACTAAGCGTTAGCAGGATGAAGGACTGCAGCCCTGCTGGGTTTGCTGGGGACAGGCATGGGCAATCATTGCAAACAGCAGAGATTATTTTTTTGGTGTCTAAGAAATAATTCTGGTTCATCTCTCGGAAGAAGCTTCTTCGAGTCCTGATGACATTTCGGAGTGCCTTTGGGATAACACACAAACTTGTTGCTCTGTGGAAAAGTTTCCTTATGTCCCCGTGTGCCTGTAATCTCTCCCGTCACAAGGTGGCTCTGAGCCTTTGCCTCTTGCATCTGGGGTGGTGTTCCCGTCACCTAAAGGGATGTGAGCCTTATTTTTTAAAAAACCCCCCAGATTTTAGCTTTCCTGGTTTATCGTACGGTGTTTTGCAGAGTGTGCTGATTTCTCTCTCTCTTTTTCATTAATTGCACGTGCTATTCTTCAGCCTGCTAACGGCATCTGTGACGGCCCACAGCGGGTACCGCTGCTCTGCAGCCGAGCCAGAGCAGGTTTTGTCTCCCAGCGTGCGTGTGGTTAAACTCTGCCACAGCATCCTGGGGAGCAAGGACACTTGTGAGGGTGGGGAGGAGGAATAGAGGGAATCAGCAACCTTCCCTTTGCCACGAGGACTGCGGGCACCTGTGGCCTCTTCATCACCAGCCTGTGAGAGGGTGCCCACTGCCTGTGGATGCCGAGGGGGCAGCTCTGGGCTGTGGCCAGGGGGTTTGCTCCCTGCAGGGCTGCCGTCACCTGCCAAGGCGTTGGGGGTCCCTGTCGCCCCTTGCCACAAACACAGGTGGAGGATGGATCAGGGACCATGGTGACAGCCTGGGTCAAGCTCCCTGCCGTGAGCTTTGGGTTCAGCTCAGCAGCGCAACAAGTCTGATGGGACTGAGGGAAACCTGAGCAGCATTGAATGGGGGTTGTGTTGCACAAGGGGGGGCAACCGGGGCAAGGGAGAGGAGTGCCGTACATTCACCAACATGCTTCTGTGCACATCCAGGGGAAACCTGTAGAAGGGGGATCTGCCTTCTCTTGGATGCTGCTGGCCCTGTGCAGCACGCAGTGGCCCTTGCTGGCACAGCCCTTGCTGTCTCGGCTGCAGATTTACACCCTCCCAACCCCTGTAGCTGGAGGCTGGCCATTGCCACTGAATTCTGAGACAGCCGAGACATTAATCAAACTGTAATTTGAAAAGTCCTTAAACTTTCATGGTTTACTTTACAGAGTCTAGGTAGGATGAAAGTTATTTTTTTAGTTGGTCAGGTAGATTTGAGGGGGAACATAAAGTCCACCCCAACCAGAAAACAAGAATTAAATTAAACCTTCTCCTGTCTATGCTGTCTTTTTAAGACAGGCTTACCCTATTTGAAAAACAACTTTGATCCTAGACAAATCTTAGGATAAACCACAAATATGTCTGCTTTGGAATAAATCTATGTGGAGTTTCTGGATTTACATTCATAAAGGCTTAGCTAACACTAATTAATTTGGAATAAATTAACTCAAATTGGAACAAGGCCACAAACTCTAGCCCAGATTTATATTGGGGGTTATTTAGTTACGTATTTCAGCCTATCATATGTTTTATAGGAAGGTACTGAAATAATTGTATTTGTATGTCTGTTTAGACATACACACACACGCACGTATATATTCCATAATGCATTTTTTATTGTCCATCTTCTAGGTTCCAGTGAATGGCCAGCTTATAACATCAATCAACATCAGAGAGAAAAAGCTTCTCAAGGTACCAGCAAGAGTTTTAGATTTTATATATGGTCTTTCAAGAGACTCTTGTTTTAAGAATGCTCCCTATTGGGTAGTCCTTTTTAAAGATAATTCGTTGTTCCTCTTGTTGGAGTACTTAAAAGATGACGCAGGAACGTAAGACCAAGTGACCCTCTGGCACAGTCACGCTGTGGCGCTTGTCACTGCCACTACAAGTGGGATGGTCTCATCATCCAGGCCCAGAAATGGGACCTGGGATCTCCTGGATTTCAGTTCCAGCTCTGACACGGGACATTTCCCCAAGTCTGGCAAGGGTTTTATCTTGCACATTGAGCACTTGTACTGGTGTGGAGGAAAAACATCCAGGCTTGACAGACACTTCCAAGTGAGGAGCAGCCCCCCAGCCTGGGCAGGGAAGGATGCTCCTGGGAGGGGTATCCCACCTTGGAAAAGTCAAGAGCTGCTGTGTTAAAACTAGAACATTCAAAATTGAAGGCTTAAGATTAGCTCTACTGTTTCATCAAGCCATATGAAGATGGCCTCAGCCACTGCTGTGCCTTTTCAGATCAGTGTAAACCATAGAAACCTTCATTAAAAATAGGCTGTTCCGTGGGGGTTTTTTTGGTTAAGCACAGCCAGGGTCCTAACTCTTGATTTCAGCATTGCTGATTGTGAAGGGGGTAGATAATTTCATGTTTTCCTCCTTTATAGGCAGAAATATGCAGCATTTGATGTAGTATGTAGTATATGAAGTATTTAAAAGACAGGTAGACGAGGTGCTTAGGGACATGGTGTAGTGGTGGGATGGCAGGGTTAGGTTAATGGTTGGACTTGATGATCTTAAAGGTCTTTTCCAACCTGAAGTATTCTATGATTCTATGAATATTCGGACTTAGGAATGATGAATGCAAATCTTACTAGAGAGCAGGTGTCTGAATTAAAATGTGAGCTTTCTAACGTAGCAGATTTTGTAGGCCAAAAGCTACAGCATTCATTGGTTTGGAGTTTGTAATAAAATCTGCTAGGAAGACTTCTGCACCCACTTAAAGACTCCAGCAACCTACTGCTCTCTCTGGGTACCACCGTGTGGTCTCCATTTCAAAACTATTGCCCTGACTCTTTTTTCCTTCATGATGAAGTGTAAGAAATACCTGTTAGATCTTTCTGCAATGTATCTGTATACTGTAGCCTAAGAAGAAGAGGAAAGCCCAGTGCTCGGACAAGGAGGTGCCGAAAGACCTGCTTTCTGTGGAAAAAGACAAACTGCAAGAGGAGGAAGGTAACGAAAGACGTGTTTTTTCTGTTATCTGATTTATATTACCAAATAATAACATGGGATGAAATGTTTCAAAAGGGAGGTCTTCTCTACTATTCTAGTGTTCTACGTTATTGGGAAAAATCTCCGGTTTGAGAGCTATTTCTATCCCCTGCTCCATACTACATGTAACTTTGCGGAGAGGGACCATTGCTTTCCTGCCAGGCTTCTCAGGTCCTTACCACATTCACAGGGATGGCAAATCTGCCGATGAGGAACCATCTCTGAAGTGGCCAGAGATCCACTGGGTAGTGGAGTCCTGTCTTACAGTAATCCTGTGGCCTCTGCCATGCTGATACACGGGCTGTGGTCTTCCCAGGCAGCATTTTGTTGTGTCCGTGATCGAGGCTGGTAAAGGTGTTGGGGTAATATGGAGCCAATTTTTAGCATGCCTGTGAACAGAGCCAAGATCTTTGGTTGCAAGCAAATCTGCAGGGAAATCTGGCAGAGGCTAGCAAGGCTCAGGCAGCTAGAATTTCATTGGAAAATACATTGCATCCCATGAGCCCCTCTCTGCCTCACCCCATCAAGGGTCATATTGAAAACAACAAATTCTAAGCTTTTCTGGGCTTAAAGGATTATAATGTGATTAGTGTGGCAGTGAGAGCAAGAGGAGCCCTCGCTGCTGTTGGACCGGAGCCCTCCCTTGTGGGCCCTCGTGGCAGGGGCTGGGTGCCTGCAAGGCTGCCGGAGGGGAATGGGGCAGCAAAGGCTTTTGTCAAGCAGATGTTTAGTTTTTTGAGCAGAAGAGACAGTTTATTCAGGGATGTTTCAGAGAAAGATGTTTGTCTCAAGTGAAATCCGTGGATTGTGGTTTTTTTCTTTATTAACCATTTGCGCCAGTCCCTCCCCTGACTCCTGGGGTCGCGGAGAGCGTGGGTGGAGGCAGAACATGGCCCCGTTGGTGCGAGTGAATGCGTGTGGACATCAGCTGTGTGGCAGAGGGTCTCCACACCCCAGAACAAGTCTTAGGGTGTGCTCAGGGCTGAGAAAGCCCGTAAATCAAAGCCTTGTTTGACGGTTAAGATTTTCATGAACTTCTCTCTGCTGTCAGACGTACCAGGGGGCTGATGCTCTGCTGTGACATCTCCCCCAAGGGGAAAGGGGTGTCGCACCAGGCTGACGCAGAGGACAGAAGAATATGTGCAGTTGCGTGAGTCAGGACACCTGATGGACAGATTTGGGATGGGGATTTCTTACGTAACACGTTTCTGCAGAGACAGCAAATGCTGCATGCAGGGGAGATGCTGTCGAGAGTGGGGCAGCACTGGCTGCCCTGATGCCACTTTTACAGCCCGCATCAGAAGCTGTCAGATAGCTATTTACCTTGGTGCTAAGCAATAAAGGCATGAAAGGAAGTTTCTTGTTAGCTTAAAAATGAACTTTGCTCTGTGTTGTAGGAGTTTGGCAGACCAAGATCAGCAGCCGAGAAAAGAGACACTTAAGGAAGGAAAGGCTGAAACAAAAAGGTAAATGTCCAGGCTCAGTTTACACACCTGATCTGGCTGGGCTTGTCACCCCTTCTCACTTCCCAGCATCTTCCTCTTTGCTTTATTTGTCATTCGGCAGCAAAATCTTTGCACTTACTTAGGCTGTTTACTTAGGGAAAGACAGCTTTGGGAGCTCTTGCTCGGGAGCTTGCCTTTTACTCCAGGCTTCCATTAAAACACACAGTGTTACCCATAGGACTTTGAAAGGAAACGTCTATTAGATCTGAGATCTGCTAAAGGTTTGGTGTAATGTGGAATGGTTATTTTTGCATGTCTTGACAGAAGTTTTCTGATAATGGATGTGTAAAAACCTGTGTAATTTGCTCAGTTCCAAACAGGGTCTTTAATCCAAGCCTGCCCAGAGTAAACATCTATAAAGGGGGGGTATACTCTTATCCTAATGAGATAAAATGAAATGATGCTTTGTGCTTACTCCACATTTTCCCTCTGAAGATTTCAAAGTGTCTGCCATGCACTTATGCCTATATACATTTCTACTAATTATATTATTATAACTGCTGTATAAAAGCAGGTCATGGAATTAAGGGATTTGGAAATGTTTTAATTATCTGTGATAAAATTATTAATATAATAGACAAACCTGTAAGTTTAATGTATTGGAGTAATTTAGAAGCTGAGGGAAGTTTGGGATTGGGAGACACAGCTGGATGAATGTGGGTGTTCGTGCACTGTCTGCGGTAAGACTGTCTTAAAGTGCTCTCAGATGCTTTTTTAAAATTGAAGACCGGTGTAGGTGAACAGCAAATTTAATCTAACAATATACAGACATTTTGGGACCACTTTCTCTATCATTTGGATTCTATAAATCAGGAGTTAAATATCTGCGTGACAGCCTCTAAGGGCTTAAGGTGCTGAGGTCTCTACTTGCTCTCCAGCGAAGTAGATGGGTCCACATTTGCTGTTATTCATGTAAATCGGCCTGTTGGCACCGGTGGTGCCAGCTGCATGTGCAGAAGGTTAACCATGGTTTAACATGGTTAAGCATGGCTTAACACTAAGCCCATGCAGGCGTTAAGGGCTTTGCTGGCCCAGGGCGAGGGAGCTCAGCAGACTAAGTCACAGCTGAAGCACCACAAGTCCTTGGTGCAATCCCGGAGCCTGGGTTGTTGCAGGAGGCTCACCTAGGTGATCATGGTGGTCCTGTTTAGCATGGACATTTACAGAGCAGTGAAATGTGCTCTTCCAGGAAAAAGCTCCAACCCTCCTGAGTGCTGATTGCTGTTTCCTAGCAGGGAAGAAGCAGCAGCAGCAGCATTAAGGTGTGTGAAGGTGGGGTTGATGCCAGCAGTGGTGTACCCCCAGCAGAATCACAGGAAAACAGAGTCCTAAAGTGCTTTGGGAGCCCTTTGGAACAAAAGATGTTGGGAATAATTGTAATTGTTTGTCGCCTTATGGCGGAGGCGACAATACCATCCGTCCGTTGTG